>JBAIAC010000748.1:25000-35000 GCA_037349315.1 Chelydra serpentina
CCGGGAGCCGGAGGCCGGGGTCGGGGGTCCCCGGCACGTCCGAGCGAGTCGGCCCCGTGCCCCGGGTCTGCCCACGGGGCTTCGGGGGCCCTGGGTCCCCCGCGGAGGCAGCCCGGGGGGCCCTGCACACCCGCCGTCCGTTTCGGAAGGCCGGGCCTAGCACGGGGGTCGGGGAGAGGTCCGGGGGCCGGAGGCCGGGGTCGGGGGTCCCCGGCGAGTCCGAGCGAGTCGGCCCCGTGCCCCGGGTCTGCCCACGGGGCTTCGGGGGCCCTGGGTCCCCCGCGGAGGCAGCCCGGGGGGCCCTGCACACCCGCCGTCCGTTTCGGAAGGCCGGGCCTAGCACGGGTGACGGGGGGCGGTCCCGGGGGCCGGAGGCCGGGGTCGGGGGTTCCCGGCGAGTCCGAGCGAGTCGGCCCCGTGCCCCGGGTCTGCCCACGGGGCTTCGGGGGCCCTGGGTCCCCCGGGGAGGCAGCCCGGGGGGCCCTGCACACCCGCCGTCCCTTTCGGAAGGCCGGGCCTAGCACGGGTGACGGGGGGGCGGTCCGGGTGCCGGAGGCCGGGGTCGGGGGTTCCCGGCGAGTCCGAGCGAGTCGGCCCCGTGCCCCGGGTCTGCCCACGGGGCTTCGGGGGCCCTGGGTCCCCCGCGGAGGCAGCCCGGGGGGCCCTGCACACCCGCCGTCCCTTTCGGAAGGCCGGGCCTAGCACGGGTGACGGGGGGGCGGTCCGGGTGCCGGAGGCCGGGGTCGGGGGTTCCCGGCGAGTCCGAGCGAGTCGGCCCCGTGCCCCTTGTCTTCCCACGAGGCTTCGGGGGCCGTGGGTCCCCCGCGGAGGCAGCCCGGGGGGCCCTGCACACCCGCCGTCCGTTTCGGAAGGCCGGGCCTAGCACGGGTGACGGGGGGCGGTCCCGGGGGCCGGAGGCCGGGGTCGGGGGTCCCCGGCGAGTCCGAGCGAGTCGGCCCCGTGCCCCGGGTCTGCCCACGAGGCTTCGGGGGCCCTGGGTCCCCCGCGGAGGCAGCCCGGGGGTCCCTGCACACCCGCCGTCCCTTTCGGAAGGCCGGGCCTAGCACGGGTGACGGGGGGCGGTCCCGGGGGCCGGAGGCCGGGGTCGGGGGTCCCCGGCACGTCCGAGCGAGTCGGCCCCGTGCCCCGGGTCTGCCCACGGGGCTTCGGGGGCCCTGGGTCCCCCGCGGAGGCAGCCCGGGGGTCCCTGCACACCCGCCGTCCGTTTCGGAAGGCCGGGCCTAGCACGGGTGACGGGGGGCGGTCCCGGGGGCCGGAGGCCGGGGTCGGGGGTCCCCGGCACGTCCGAGCGAGTCGGCCCCGTGCCCCGGGTCTGCCCACGGGGCTTCGGGGGCCCTGGGTCCCCCGCGGAGGCAGCCCGGGGGTCCCTGCACACCCGCCGTCCCTTTCGGAAGGCCGGGCCTAGCACGGGTGACGGGGGGCGGTCCCGGGGGCCGGAGGCCGGGGTCGGGGGTCCCCGGCACGTCCGAGCGAGTCGGCCCCGTGCCCCGGGTCTGCCCACGGGGCTTCGGGGGCCCTGGGTCCCCCGCGGAGGCAGCCCGGGGGTCCCTGCACACCCGCCGTCCCTTTCGGAAGGCCGGGCCTAGCACGGGTGACGGGGGGCGGTCCCGGGGGCCGGAGGCCGGGGTCGGGGGTCCCCGGCACGTCCGAGCGAGTCGGCCCCGTGCCCCGGGTCTGCCCACGGGGCTTCGGGGGCCCTGGGTCCCCCGCGGAGGCAGCCCGGGGGTCCCTGCACACCCGCCGTCCCTTTCGGAAGGCCGGGCCTAGCACGGGTGACGGGGGGCGGTCCCGGGGGCCGGAGGCCGGGGTCGGGGGTCCCCGGCACGTCCGAGCGAGTCGGCCCCGTGCCCCGGGTCTGCCCACGGGGCTTCGGGGGCCCTGGGTCCCCCGCGGAGGCAGCCCGGGGGTCCCTGCACACCCGCCGTCCCTTTCGGAAGGCCGGGCCTAGCACGGGTGACGGGGGGCGGTCCCGGGGGCCGGAGGCCGGGGTCGGGGGTCCCCGGCACGTCCGAGCGAGTCGGCCCCGTGCCCCGGGTCTGCCCACGGGGCTTCGGGGGCCCTGGGTCCCCCGCGGAGGCAGCCCGGGGGTCCCTGCACACCCGCCGTCCGTTTCGGAAGGCCGGGCCTAGCACGGGTGACGGGGGGCGGTCCCGGGGGCCGGAGGCCGGGGTCGGGGGTCCCCGGCACGTCCGAGCGAGTCGGCCCCGTGCCCCGGGTCTGCCCACGGGGCTTCGGGGGCCCTGGGTCCCCCGCGGAGGCAGCCCGGGGGTCCCTGCACACCCGCCGTCCCTTTCGGAAGGCCGGGCCTAGCACGGGGGTCGGGGGGAGGTCCGGGGGCCGGAGGCCGGGGTCGGGGGTTCCCGGCGAGTCCGAGCGAGTCGGCCCTGTGCCCCGGGTCTGCCCACGAGGCTTCCGGGGCCCTGGGTCCCCCGCGGAGGCAGCCCGGGGGGCCCTGCACACCCGCCGTCCCTTTGGGAAGGCCGGGCCTAGCACGGGTGACGGGGGGCGGTCCCGGGGGCCGGAGGCCGGGATCGGGGGTTCCCGGCGAGTCCGAGCGAGTCGGCCCCGTGCCCCGGGTCTGCCCACGGGGCTTCGGAGGCCCTGGGTCCCCCGCGGAGGCAGCCCGGGGGGCCCTGCACACCCGCCGTCTGTTTCGGAAGGCCGGGCCTAGCACGGGTGACGGGGGGTGGTCCGGGTGCCGGAGCCCGGGGTCGGGGGTTCCCGGCGAGTCCGAGCGAGTCGGCCCCGTGCCCCGGGTCTGCCCACTGGGCTTCGGGGGCCCTGGGTCCCCCGCGGAGGCAGCCCGGGGGGCCCTGCACACCCGCCGTCCCTTTCGTAAGGCCGGGCCTAGCACGGGTGACGGGGGGTGGTCCCGGGAGCCGGAGGCCGGGGTCGGGGATCCCCGGCGAGTCCGAGCGAGTCGGCCCCGTGCCCCGGGTCCGCCCACGGGGCTTTGCGGGCCGTGGGTCCCCCGCGGGGGCAGCCCGGGGGGCCCTGCACACCCGCCGTCCGTTTCGTAAGGCCGGGCCTAGCACGGGTGACGGGGGGTGGTCCCGGGGGCCGGAGGCCGGGGTCGGGGGTCCCCGGCACGTCCGAGCGAGTCGGCCCCGTGCCCCGGGTCTGCCCACGAGGCTTCGGGGTCCGTGGGAACCCGACGGGGAGCCGGGCGCCCAGACCCGCGACCTTCGGCCGTCGCCTCTGGCCCCGTAGACAGAGTGGCAACGGGGGCGGTGGGGCGGCTTTCCAGGTTCTCCGCTCCCCCTTCCCCCCTCCCTCGCCCCCGGTCCCCTCCACACACAGACACACACACAGACACACACACACAAAGACACACACACACACACACACACACACACACAGAGACTACCCCTCTCCCCATTCCTTGCTCCTGCCCCGGAAAACGAGAGGGCCGGCTCGGACCGGGAAAAGCTGCCTACGGCACCTGGGATTCCCAGGCGGTCACCCATCCAAGTACTAGCCAGGCCCGGGACGGTTTACCTTCCGAGATCTGACGGGATCGGGGGCGTTCGGTCCGGTATGGCCGTAGGCGCCGAGCTCCGCGCCTCCTGGCCCGCTATCCCTGACCGGAATCCAGGCCACCCCCAACCCGAGGAAGCGGGCTGAAAAATTTTCAAAGTCCCCGCTCGGCCACCTGGTCAACCCCGGGAACGGTCTCGAAATTTTTCTAAGTCCCGACTCGGACAGCAGGTCAACCCCCGTTCGCGTCCAGGGGTTGACCTGATGGCCGGTCTGCTCCCCGGCCCCCGGGTCGACCCGGTACTCCCTGCGGCCCTCGGAGCACCCTCCCCGGGTAGCCCCCGGCTCCCCGAGGCCGTCGTGGAAATTTTGTTCCGGACTTCCATGAGCCCGATCAGTGCGCCGGGGGGAAGGTCCGCGGCCGCAGCCCGGGACGGTGCGCCCTGGGCGGCTTGCCGCCAAGCCGCGAGTGGTCCCGATCCTTTTTTTTTTTTTTTTTTTTTTTTTTCCTTTTTTCTTTTTCCCGGGGTGTGTGCGGGGGTGTGTGGGGGTGTGCGGGCAGGGACGTGTCTCCAAGTCCCTCCTCGGAATCCAGGTCACCGCCACCCCGAGGAAGCGGGCTGAACCATTTTCAGAGTCCCCGCTCGGCCACCTGGTGAACCCCGGGAAGGGTCTCGGAAAATTTCAAAGTCCGGACTCGGACACCAGGTCAACCCCGTTGGGGGTCCGGGGGTTGACCCGATGGCCGGGCTGGTCCCCGGCCACCAGGTCAACCCCGTTGGGGTCCGGGGGTTGACCTGATGGCCGGGCTGCTCCCCGGGCACCAGGTCAACCCCTTTGGGGGTCCGGAGGTTGACCTGATGGCCGGGCTGCTCCCCGGCCCCCGGGTCGACCCGGTACTCCCTGCGGCCCTCGGAGCACCCTCCCCGGGTAGCCCCCGGCTCCCCGAGGCCGTCGTGGAAATTTTGTTCCGGACTTCCATGGGCCCGATCAGTGCGCCGGGGGGAAGGTCCGCGGCCGCAGCCCGGGACGGTGCGCCCTGGGCGGCTTGCCGCCAAGCCGCGAGTGGTCCCGATCCTTTTTTTTTTTTTTTTTTTTTTTTTTTTTTCTTCTTTTTCCCGGGGTGTGTGCGGGAGTGTGTGGGGGTGTGCGGGCAGGGTCGTGTCTCCAAGTCCCTCCCCGGAATCCAGGTCACCGCCACCCCGAGGAAGCGGGCTGAACCATTTTCAGAGTCCCCGCTCGGCCACCTGGTGAACCCCGGGAAGGGTCTCGGAAAATTTCAAAGTCCGGACTCGGACACCAGGTCAACCCCGTTGGGGGTCCGGGGGTTGACCGGATGGCCGGGCTGCTCCCCGGCCACCAGGTCAACCCCGTTGGGGTCCGGGGGTTGACCTGATGGCCGGGCTGCTCCCCGGCCGCCAGGTCAACCCCTTTGGGGGGTCCGGGGGTTGACCTGATGGCCGGTCTGCTCCCCGGCCCCCGGGTCGACCCGGTACTCCCTGCGGCCCTCGGAGCACCCTCCCCGGGTAGCCCCCGGCTCCCCGAGGCCGTCGTGGAAATTTTGTTCCGGACTTCCATGGGCCCGATCAGTGCGCCGGGGGGAAGGTCCGCGGCCGCAGCCCGGGACGGTGCGCCCTGGGCGGCTTGCCGCCAAGCCGCGAGTGGTCCCGATCCTTTTTTTTTTTTTTTTTTTTTTTTTCCTTTTTTCCCGGGGTGTGTGCGGGAGTGTGTGGGGGTGTGCGGGCAGGGTCGTGTCTCCAAGTCCCTCCCCGGAATCCAGGTCACCGCCACCCCGAGGAAGCGGGCTGAACCATTTTCAGAGTCCCCGCTCGGCCACCTGGTGAACCCCGGGAAGGGTCTCGGAAAATTTCAAAGTCCGGACTCGGACACCAGGTCAACCCCGTTGGGGGTCCGGGGGTTGACCCGATGGCCGGGCTGGTCCCCGGCCACCAGGTCAACCCCGTTGGGGTCCGGGGGTTGACCTGATGGCCGGGCTGCTCCCCGGGCACCAGGTCAACCCCTTTGGGGGTCCGGAGGTTGACCTGATGGCCGGGCTGCTCCCCGGCCCCCGGGTCGACCCGGTACTCCCTGCGGCCCTCGGAGCACCCTCCCCGGGTAGCCCCCGGCTCCCCGAGGCCGTCGTGGAAATTTTGTTCCGGACTTCCATGGGCCCGATCAGTGCGCCGGGGGGAAGGTCCGCGGCCGCAGCCCGGGACGGTGCGCCCTGGGCGGCTTGCCGCCAAGCCGCGAGTGGTCCCGATCCTTTTTTTTTTTTTTTTTTTTTTTTTTTTTCTTCTTTTTCCCGGGGTGTGTGCGGGAGTGTGTGGGGGTGTGCGGGCAGGGTCGTGTCTCCAAGTCCCTCCCCGGAATCCAGGTCACCGCCACCCCGAGGAAGCGGGCTGAACCATTTTCAGAGTCCCCGCTCGGCCACCTGGTGAACCCCGGGAAGGGTCTCGGAAAATTTCAAAGTCCGGACTCGGACACCAGGTCAACCCCGTTGGGGGTCCGGGGGTTGACCGGATGGCCGGGCTGCTCCCCGGCCACCAGGTCAACCCCGTTGGGGTCCGGGGGTTGACCTGATGGCCGGGCTGCTCCCCGGCCGCCAGGTCAACCCCTTTGGGGGGTCCGGGGGTTGACCTGATGGCCGGTCTGCTCCCCGGCCCCCGGGTCGACCCGGTACTCCCTGCGGCCCTCGGAGCACCCTCCCCGGGTAGCCCCCGGCTCCCCGAGGCCGTCGTGGAAATTTTGTTCCGGACTTCCATGGGCCCGATCAGTGCGCCGGGGGGAAGGTCCGCGGCCGCAGCCCGGGACGGTGCGCCCTGGGCGGCTTGCCGCCAAGCCGCGAGTGGTCCCGATCCTTTTTTTTTTTTTTTTTTTTTTTTCCCTTTTTTCTTTTTCCCGGGGTGTGTGCGGGGGTGTGTGGGGGTGTGCGGGCAGGGACGTGTCTCCAAGTCCCTCCTCGGAATCCAGGTCACCGCCACCCCGAGGAAGCGGGCTGAACCATTTTCAGAGTCCCCGCTCGGCCACCTGGTCAACCCCGGGAAGGGTCTCGGAAAATTTCTAAGTCCCCACTCGGACACCAGGTCAACCCCGTTGGGGGTCCGGGGGTTGACCCGATGGCCGGGCTGCTCCCCGGGCACCAGGTCAACCCCGTTGGGGTCCGGGGGTTGACCTGATGGCCGGGCTGCTCCCCGGGCACCAGGTCAACCCCTTTGGGGGTCCGGAGGTTGACCTGATGGCCGGGCTGCTCCCCGGCCCCCGGGTCGACCCGGTACTCCCTGCGGCCCTCGGAGCACCCTCCCCGGGTAGCCCCCGGCTCCCCGAGGCCGTCGTGGAAATTTTGTTCCGGACTTCCATGGGCCCGATCAGTGCGCCGGGGGGAAGGTCCGCGGTCGCAGCCCGGGACGGTGAGCCCTGGGCGGCTTGCCGCCAAGCCGCGAGTGGTCCCGATCCTTTTTTTTTTTTTTTTTTTTTTTCCTTTTTTCTTTTTCCCGGGGTGTGTGCGGGGGTGTGTGTGGGTGTGCGGGCAGGGACGTGTCTCCAAGTCCCTCCTCGGAATCCAGGTCACCGCCACCCCGAGGAAGCGGGCTGAACCATTTTCAGAGTCCCCGCTCGGCCACCTGGTCAACCCCGGGAAGGGTCTCGGAAAATTTCAAAGTCCGGACTCGGACACCAGGTCAACCCCGTTGGGGGTCCGGGGGTTGACCGGATGGCCGGGCTGCTCCCCGGCCACCAGGTCAACCCCGTTGGGGTCCGGGGGTTGACCTGATGGCCGGGCTGCTCCCCGGCCGCCAGGTCAACCCCTTTGGGGGGTCCGGGGGTTGACCTGATGGCCGGTCTGCTCCCCGGCCCCCGGGTCGACCCGGTACTCCCTGCGGCCCTCGGAGCACCCTCCCCGGGTAGCCCCCGGCTCCCCGAGGCCGTCGTGGAAATTTTGTTCCGGACTTCCATGGGCCCGATCAGTGCGCCGGGGGGAAGGTCCGCGGCCGCAGCCCGGGACGGTGCGCCCTGGGCGGCTTGCCGCCAAGCCGCGAGTGGTCCCGATCCTTTTTTTTTTTTTTTTTTTTTTTTTCCTTTTTTCCCGGGGTGTGTGCGGGAGTGTGTGGGGGTGTGCGGGCAGGGTCGTGTCTCCAAGTCCCTCCCCGGAATCCAGGTCACCGCCACCCCGAGGAAGCGGGCTGAACCATTTTCAGAGTCCCCGCTCGGCCACCTGGTGAACCCCGGGAAGGGTCTCGGAAAATTTCAAAGTCCGGACTCGGACACCAGGTCAACCCCGTTGGGGGTCCGGGGGTTGACCCGATGGCCGGGCTGGTCCCCGGCCACCAGGTCAACCCCGTTGGGGTCCGGGGGTTGACCTGATGGCCGGGCTGCTCCCCGGGCACCAGGTCAACCCCTTTGGGGGTCCGGAGGTTGACCTGATGGCCGGGCTGCTCCCCGGCCCCCGGGTCGACCCGGTACTCCCTGCGGCCCTCGGAGCACCCTCCCCGGGTAGCCCCCGGCTCCCCGAGGCCGTCGTGGAAATTTTGTTCCGGACTTCCATGGGCCCGATCAGTGCGCCGGGGGGAAGGTCCGCGGCCGCAGCCCGGGACGGTGCGCCCTGGGCGGCTTGCCGCCAAGCCGCGAGTGGTCCCGATCCTTTTTTTTTTTTTTTTTTTTTTTTTTTTTTCCTTTTCCCCGGGGTGGTGCGGGAGTGTGTGGGGGTGTGCGGGCAGGGACGTGTCTCCAAGTCCCTCCTCGGAATCCAGGTCACCGCCACCCCGAGGAAGCGGGCTGAACCTTTTTCAGAGTCCCCGCTCGGCCACCTGGTCAACCCCGGGAAGGGTCTCGGAAAATTTCTAAGTCCGGACTCGGACACCAGGTCAACCCCGTTGGGGGGGTCCGGGGGTTGACCCGATGGCCGGGCTGGTCCCCGGCCACCAGGTCAACCCCGTTGGGGTCCGGGGGTTGACCTGATGGCCGGGCTGCTCCCCGGGCACCAGGTCAACCCCTTTGGGGGTCCGGGGGTTGACCTGATGGCCGGTCTGCTCCCCGGCCCCCGGGTCGACCCGGTACTCCCTGCGGCCCTCGGAGCACCCTCCCCGGGTAGCCCCCGGCTCCCCGAGGCCGTCGTGGAAATTTCGTTCCGGACTTCCATGGGCCCGATCAGTGCGCCGGGGGGAAGGTCCGCGGCCGCAGCCCGGGACGGTGAGCCCTGGGCGGCTTGCCGCCAAGCCGCGAGTGGTCCCGATCCTTTTTTTTTTTTTTTTTTTTTTTTTTTTTCCTTTTTCCCGTGGTGTGTGCGGGAGTGTGTGGGGGTGTGCGGGCAGGGACGTGTCTCCAAGTCCCTCCTCGGAATCCAGGTCACCGCCACCCCGAGGAAGCGGGCTGAACCATTTTCAGAGTCCCCGCTCGGCCACCTGGTCAACCCCGGGAAGGGTCTCGGAAAATTTCAAAGTCCGGACTCGGACACCAGGTCAACCCCGTTGGGGGTCCGGGGGTTGACCCGATGGCCGGGCTGGTCCCCGGCCACCAGGTCAACCCCGTTGGGGTCCGGGGGTTGACCCGATGGCCGGGCTGCTCCCCGGCCACCAGGTCAACCCCGTTGGGGTCCCGGGGTTGACCTGATGGCCGGGCTGCTCCCCGGCCCCCGGGTCGACCCGGTACTCCCTGCGGTCCTCGGAGCACCCTCCCCGGGTAGCCCCCGGCTCCCCGTGGCCGTCGTGGAAATTTTGTTCCAGACTTCCATGGGCCCGATCCTGTGTGCCGGGGGGGGGGGGGCATTTCCGTGGCTGCAGCCCGGGACGGTGCGCCCAGGGCGGCTTGCCGCCTAGCTGCTCGTGGGCCCGATCCTTTTTTTCTTCTTCGGCGGGGGTGTGTGTGTGTGGGGGGGGCAAAGTTGCTCAAAGTCCCCTCTCGGCCACCTGGTCAACCCCGGGAGGGGGTCTCGAAATTTTTCTAAGTCCCGACTCGGTCACCAGGTCAACCCCATTCAAGTCAATGGGTTGACCTGATGGCCGGTTGTGTCTCGGAAGTCCGGATGGGGTCGCCGCGAGTCGCCCCGGCCGACCTAGGGAACCACGAGGTCGGACTCGATTCCAGGTTGGTCCCGCTGAATTTGGGGCTGCCTTTTTCGCGCACACCTTTCAGAAAGGTGTGCGGAGATTTTTGAGAACAGGTTTTTCAGAACCCTTGAGAACCGGAGATGAGCCAAGGGGACCAATCTGAGTCTTGTACCCGACCTTGCACGGCTCTGGGGGGAAAGGCAAAGGGGCACAAGCTGGAACGCGGGGTGGCACCCGGCCCTCCGAGTCAGCCCTCCTTTCCCGGCTCTTAGGTTCCTGGGACCACGGTCGTCCCCCAGCATTCCTGGGGACGCTAGCTCCGGCTGTCAGCGCCCCCCCAGAGGCAGGGGGGGGTAGCGGCGGCCCCGCGCCTCCCCACTGTCACCATCCGATCGATTTGGCGCTCTGGTTCGTGACGGGAAGGGACCTTCGCGGGCCGGCACCCCACGACCGTGGCGGCG
>JBAIAC010000749.1:10000-15000 GCA_037349315.1 Chelydra serpentina
TAACCGTAACCCTAAACCCTAACCCTAACCCTAACCCTAACCCTAAGTGTAACCCTAACCCTAACCCTAACCCTAACCCTAACCCTAACCCTAAGTGTAACCCTAACCCTAACCCTAACCCTAACCCTAACCCTAACCCTAACCCTTACCCTAAGTGTAACCCTAACCCTAACCCTAACCCTAACCCTAACCCTAACCCTAACCCTAACCCTAAGTGTAACCCTAACCCTAACCCTAACCCTAACCCTAACCCTAACCCTAACCCTAACCCTAAGTGTAACCCTAACCCTAACCCTAACCCTAACCCTAACCCTAACCCTAACCCTAACCCTAAGTGTAACCCTAACCCTAACCCTAAGTGTAACCCTAACCCTAACCCTAACCCTAACCCTAACCCTAAGTGTAACCCTAACCCTAACCCTAACCCTAACCCTAACCCTAACCCTAACCCTAACCCTAACCCTAACCCTAACCCTAACCCTAACCCTAACCCTAACCCTAAGTGTAACCCTAACCCTAACCCTAACCCTAACCCTAACCCTAACCCTAACCCTAAGTGTAACCCTAACCCTAACCCTAACCCTAACCCTAACCGTAACCCTACCCTAACCCTAACCCTAACCCTAACCCTAACCTAACCCTAACCCTAACCCTAACCCTAACCCTAAGTGTAACCCTAACCCTAACCCTAACCCTAACCCTAACCCTAACCCTAACCCTAACCCTAAGTGTAACCCTAACCCTAACCCTAACCCTAACCCTAACCCTAACCCTAACCCTAAGTGTAACCCTAACCCTAACCCTAACCCTAACCCTAACCCTAACCCTAACCCTAAGTGTAACCCTAACCCTAACCCTAACCCTAACCCTAAGTGTAACCCTAACCCTAACCCTAACCCTAACCCTAACCCTAACCCTAACCCTAACCCTAACCACCCCAAGTGTAACCCTAACCCTAACCCTAACCCTAACCCTAACCCTAACCCTAACCCTAACCCTAACCCTAAGTGTAACCCTAACCCTAACCCTAACCCTAACCCTAAGTGTAAACCCTAACCCTAACCCTAACCCTAACCCTAACCCTAACCCTAAGTGTAACCCTAACCCTAACCCTAACCCTAACCCTAACCTAACCCTAACCCTAAGTGTAACCCTAACCCTAACCCTAACCCTAAGTGTAACCCTAACCCTAACCCTAACCCTAACCCTAACCCTAACCCTAACCCTAACCCTAAGTGTAACCCTAACCCTAACCCTAACCCTAACCCTAAGTGTAACCCTAACCCTAACCTAACCCTAACCCTAACCCTAAGTGTAACCCTAACCCTAACCCTAACCCTAACCCTAACCCTAACCCTAACCCTAACCCTAAGTGTAACCCTAACCCTAACCCTAACCCTAACCCTAAGTGTAACCCTAACCCTAACCCTAACCCTAACCCTAACCCTAAGTGTAACCCTAACCCTAACCCTAACCCTAACCCTAACCCTAACCCTAACCCTAAGTGTAACCCTAACCCTAACCCTAACCCTAACCCTAACCCTAACCCTAACCCTAACCCTAAGTGTAACCCTAACCCTAACCCTAACCCTAACCCCTAACCCTAACCCTAACCCTAACCCTAAGTGTAACCCTAACCCTAACCCTAACCCTAACCCTAAGTGTAACCCTAACCCTAACCCTAACCCTAACCCTAACCCTAACCCTAAGTGTAACCCTAACCCTAACCCTAACCCTAACCCTAACCCTAACCCTAACCCTAACCCTAAGTGTAACCCTAACCCATAACCCTAACCCTAACCCTAACCCTAACCCTAACCCTAACCCTAACCCTAACCCTAAGTGTAACCCTAACCCTAACCCTACATAACCAACCCCTAACCCTAACCCTAACCCTAACCCTAAGTGTAACCCTAACCCTAACCCTAACCCTAACCCTAACCGTAACCCTAACCCTAACCCTAACCCTAACCCTAAGTGTAACCCTAACCCTAACCCTAACCCTAACCCTAACCCTAACCCTAAGTGTAACCCTAACCCTAACCCTAACCCTAACCCTAACCCTAACCCTAACCCTAACCCTAACCCTAACCCTAAGTGTAACCCTAACCCTAACCCTAACCCTAACCCTAACCCTAACCCTAACCCTAACCCTAAGTGTAACCCTAACCCTAACCCTAACCCTAACCCTAAGTGTAACCCTAACCCTAACCCTAACCCTAACCCTAACCCTAACCCTAACCCTAAGTGTAACCCTAACCCTAACCCTAACCCTAACCCTAACCCTAACCCTAACCCTAAGTGTAACTCTAACCCTAACCCTAACCCTAACCCTAACCCTAACCCTAAGTGTAACCCTAACCCTAACCCTAACCCTAACCCTAACCCTAACCCTAACCCTAACCCTAAGTGTAACCCTAACCCTAACCCTAACCCTAACCCTAAGTGTAACCCTAACCCTAACCCTAACCCTAACCCTAACCCTAAGTGCAACCCTAACCCTAACCCTAACCCTAACCCTAACCCTAACCCTAACCCTAAGTGTAACCCTAACCCTAACCCTAACCCTAACCCTAACCCTAACCCTAACCCTAAGTGTAACCCTAACCCTAACCCTAACCCTAACCCTAACCCTAACCCTAAGTGTAACCCTAACCCTAACCCTAACGCTAACCCTAACCCTAACCCTAAGTGTAACCCTAACCCTAACCCTAACCCTAACCCTAAGTGTAACCCTAACCCTAACCCTAACCCTAACCCTAACCCTAACCCTAACCCTAAGTGTAACCCTAACCCTAACCCTAACCCTAACCCTAACCCTAACCCTAACCCTAACCCTAAGTGTAACCCTAACCCTAACCCTAACCCTAACCCTAAGTGTAACCCTAACCCTAACCCTAACCCTAACCCTAACCCTAACCCTAACCCTAACCCTAACCCTAAGTGTAACCCTAACCCTAACCCTAACCCTAACCCTAACAGTAACTCTAACCCTAAGTGTAACCCTAACCCTAACCCTAACCCTAACCCTAACCCTAACCCTAACACTAAGTGTAACCCTAACCCTAACCCTAACCCTAACCCTAACCCTAACCCTAACCCTAACCCTAACCCTAACCCTAAGTGTAACCCTAACCCTAACCCTAACGCTAACCCTAACCCTAAGTGTAACCCTAACCCTAACCCTAACCCTAACCCTAACCCTAACCCTAACCATAAGTGTAACCCTAACCCTAACCCTAACCCTAACCCTAACCCTAACCCTAACCCTAACCCTAACCCTAAGTGTAACCCTAACCCTAACCCTAACGCTAACCCTAACCCTAAGTGTAACCCTAACCCTAACCCTAACCCTAACCCTAACCCTAACCCTAACCCTAAGTGTAACCCTAACCCTAACCCTAACCCTAACCCTAACCCTAACCCTAACCCTAACCCTAAGTGTAACCCTAACCCTAACCCTAACCCTAACCCTAACCCTAACCCTAACCCTAACCCTAAGTGTAACCCTAACCCTAACCCTAACCCTAACCCTAACCCGAACCCTAACCCTAACCCTAACCCTAACCCTAAGTGTAACCCTAACCCTAACCCTAACCCTAACCCTAACCCTAACCCTAAGTGTAACCCTAACCCTAACCCTAACCCTAACCCTAACCCTAACCCTAAGTGTAACCCTAACCCTAACCCTAACCCTAACCCTAACCCTAACCCTAACCCTAACCCTAAGTGTAACCCTAACCCTAACCCTAACCCTAACCCTAAGTGTAACCCTAACCCTAACCCTAACCCTAACCCTAACCCTAACCCTAACCCTAACCCTAACCCTAAGTGTAACCCTAACCCTAACCCTAACCCTAACCCTAACCCTAACCCTAACCCTAACCCTAACCCTAAGTGTAACCCTAACCCTAACCCTAACCCTAACCCTAACCCTAACCCTAAGTGTAACCCTAACCCTAACCCTAACCCTAAGTGTAACCCTAACCCTAACCCTAACCCTAACCCTAACCCTAACCCTAACCCTAAGTGTAACCCTAACCCTAACCCTAACCCTAACCCTAAGTGTAACCCTAACCCTAACCCTAACCCTAACCCTAACCCTAACCCTAACCCTAACCCTAACCCTAACCCTAAGTGTAACCCTAACCCTAACCCTAACCCTAACCCTAACCCTAACCCTAACCCTAAGTGTAACCCTAACCCTAACCCTAACCCTAACCCTAACCCTAACCCTAACCCTAACCCTAACCCTAACCCTAACCCTAACCCTAACCCTAACCCTAACCCTAACCCTAACCCTAACCCTAACCCTAACCCTAACCCTAACCCTAACCCTAAGTGTAACCCTAACCCTAACCCTAACCCTAACCCTAACCCTAACCCTAACCCTAACCCTAACCCTAACCCTAAGTGTAACCCTAACCCTAACCCTAACCCTAACCCTAACCCTAAGTGTAACCCTAACCCTAACCCTAACCCTAACCCTAAGTGTAACCCTAACCCTAACCCTAACCCTAACCCTAACCCTAACCCTAAGTGTAACCCTAACCCTAACCCTAACCCTAACCCTAACCCTAACCCTAACCCTAACCCTAAGTGTAACCCTAACCCTAACCCTAACCCTAACCCTAACCCTAACCCTAAGTGTAACCCTAACCCTAACCCTAACCCTAACCCTAACCCTAACCCTAACCCTAACCCTAACCTAAGTGTAACCCTAACCCTAACCCTAACCCTAACCCTAACCCTAACCCTAACCCTAACCCTAACCCTAAGTGTAACCCTAACCCTAACCCTAACCCTAACCCTAACCCTTACCCTAACCCTAACCCTAACCCTAACCCTAAGTGTAACCCTAACCCTAACCCTAACCCTAACCCTAACCCTAACCCTAACCCTAAGTGTAACCCTAACCCTAACCCTAACCCTAAGTGTAACCCTAACCCTAACCCTAACCCTAACCCTAACCCTAACCCTAAGTGTAACCCTAACCCTAA
>JBAIAC010000750.1:0-63513 GCA_037349315.1 Chelydra serpentina
CACCTGCACCTGGGTGAGGGGAGTGGCTGGGGGGGGGGCCGGCACGTCTCCCGTAACACCCCCCGGCTGGGAGCTCCCTGCCCCCGACAGGGCCGCCTGGGTCTGCCCCCCCCCGCCCCCGCCACTGGCCCTGGTCCGGGAGCTGGCTCAGCTCCCGCCCGGTTCAGTCACAGGAGTGGCCGGGTCCAGGCCCCCCAGCTCCTTGGGATGGGGCCCGCGAGGGGTGAGCAGGATCTGTGGCTGAGCAAGTTGCAGGGACAGCCCTTGGATGGAGGAGCGGGGCACTGCAGGGGGTGCCGGAGAGGGGTGGGGTGTCATCAGGGTGGAGGGATGGGGAGTTAGGGGTATCAGGGGGCAGGGGCGTGGCGTTGTTAGGAGTGCCAGGGGCAGGGCGTTGCTAGGGAGAGGCATTCGGCGGGGTGTTGCTAAGGGCGAGGCGTTGCTCGGGGTGCCAGGGGCAGGGTGTTCCTAGGGGCGGGTGTTGGGACAGTGCATTAGGGGGTGTCAGGGGCAGGTGTCACTAGGGGCGGGCGCCAGGCAGCACGTCACTAGGGGCGGGGTGTCAGGACAGGGCATCAGGGGCATCAGGGGCAGGCGTCGCTAGGGGCGGGGTGTCGGGACAGGGGCATTAGGGGCATCAGGGGCAGCGCAGCGCTAGGGGCAGGGTGTCAGGACAGGGGCATTAGGGGCGTCAGGGGCAGGCGTCGCTAGGGGCGGGCGCCGGGCGTCGCTAGGGGCGGGCGCCGGGCAGCGCGTCGCTAGGGGCGGGCGCCGGGCAGCGCGTCGCTAGGGGCGGGGTGTCGGGACAGGGGCATTAGGGGCGTCAGGGGCAGGCGTCGCTATGGGCAGCGCGTCGCTAGGGGCGGGGCGTCACCTTGTCGACACAGGTGTCGAAGAACATCCAGGCAGGCGTGCCGGTCGCTGACGAAGGAGCACTCCTGGATGAACTGCGTGAAGAGCTGCGTACGCAGCAGCTGCCCGTAGAACTTCTGGTAGGCGCGGTCCCGGGACTTGAGGAAACCTGGGGGGACAGAGGGGGTCAGGCGGGAGCTCGGCCCCCCCCCCCGCCCCCCACCGTCCCTGCCCCCCTCACCCTGCAGGAAGAAGAGGCTGCTGGAGTCTGTGGGTGGTGTCGCAGGCGCCCGGGTGATGGGTAGCAGGAAGCAGCGGTATCCCTTCAGCACGCAGGCCATGAAGCGCAGGAAGGAGGCCTGGATCTCCAGCTCCAGCTGCTTGCGCCGGCCCGTACACCAGGTCGTAGTCGGTGAGCAGAACTCAGCGACGCCTCCTCCACCGGCTTGTTGTACACTGGGGGGAGCGGCGGGGTCAGCACGGCCCCCCGGCTCCCCCGGGCCCCCCCGCCCCCCAGCGCCCACTCACTCTCGTCCAGCTGCTGGAAGTGGGCCTGCAGCGCGGCCAGCAGCACCTTGTAGGCCGGCGGGGCAGCGAGGCGGGGCGACAGCAGCTTCCTCTCCTCGCTCCTGCCAGGGAGACAGAGACGAGCACAAAGCCGGCTGCCCTCCCCGGCAGCGCCGCCCCCGGCCTCCCGCTCGCCTCCCTCCCCGGCAGCGCCTCCGGCGGGGCCGTCCCGGCCTCCCGCTCGCCTCCCTCCCCGGCAGCGCCACCCCGGCCTCCCGCTCGCCTCCCTCCCCGGCAGCGCCGCCCCGGCCTCCCGCTCGCCTCCCTCCCCGGCAGCGCCTCCGGCGGGGCCGTCCCGGCCTCCCGCTCGCCTCCCTCCCCGGCAGCGCCGCCCCAGCCTCCCGCTCGCCTCCTCCCGGCAGCGCCTCCGGCGGGGCCACCCCGGCCTCCCGCTCGCCTCCCTCCCGGCAGCGCCTCCGGCGGGGCCACCCCGGCCTCCCGCTCGCCTCCCTCCCCGGCAGCGCCGCCCCAGCCTCCCGCTCGCCTCCCTCCCCGGCAGCGCCTCCGGCGGGGCCACCCCGGCCTCCCGCTCGCCTCCCTCCCCGGCAGCGCCTCCGGCGGGGCCGTCCCGGCCTCCCGCTCGCCTCCCTCCCCCGGCAGCGCCGCCCCAGCCTCCCGCTCGCCTCCCTCCCCGGCAGCGCCTCCGGCGGGGCCACCCGGGCCTCCCGCTCGCCTCCCTCCCCGGCAGCGCCTCCGGCGGGGCCACCCCGGCCTCCCGCTCGCCTCCCTCCCCGGCAGCGCCGCCCCAGCCTCCCGCTCGCCTCCCTCCCCGGCAGCGCCTCCGGCGGGGCCACCCCGGCCTCCCGCTCGCCTCCCTCCCCGGCAGCGCCTCCGGCGGGGCCGTCCCGGCCTCCCGCTCGCCTCCCTCCCCGGCAGCGCCGCCCCAGCCTCCCGCTCGCCTCCCTCCCCGGCAGCGCCTCCGGCGGGGCCACCCCGGCCTCCCGCTCGCCTCCCTCCCCGGCAGCGCCTCCGGCGGGGCCGCCCCGGCCTCTCCGCTCGCCTCCCTCCCCGGCAGCGCCTCCGGCGGGGCCGCCCCGGCCTCCCGCTCGCCTCCCTCCCCGGCAGCGCCTCCGGCGGGGCCACCCGGCCTCCCGCTCGCCTCCCTCCCGGGCAGCGCCTCCGGCGGGGCCGCCCCGGCCTCCCGCTCGCCTCCCTCCCCGGCAGCGCCTCCGGCGGGGCCGCCCCGGCCTCCCGCTCGCCCTCCCTCGCCGGCAGCGCCTCCGGCGGGGCCGCCCCGGCCTCCCGCTCGCCCTCCCTCCCCGGCAGCGCCTCCGGCGGGGCCGCCCCGGCCTCCCGCTCGCCTCCCTCGCCGGCAGCGCCTCCGGCGGGGCCGCCCCGGCCTCCCGCTCGCCCTCCCTCCCCGGCAGCGCCTCCGGCGGGGCCGCCCCGGCCTCCCGCTCGCCCTCCCTCCCCGGCAGCGCCTCCGGCGGGGCCGCCCCGGCCTCCCGCTCGCCCTCCCTCGCCGGCAGCGCCTCCGGCGGGGCCGCCCCGGCCTCCCGCTCGCCCTCCCTCGCCGGCAGCGCCTCCGGCGGGGCCGCCCCGGCCTCTCGCTCACCCTCCCTCCCCGGCAGCGCCTCCGGCGGGCCGCCCGGCCTCCCGCTCGCCCTCCCTCCTCGGCAGCGCCTCCGGCGGGGCCGTCCCGGCCTCCCGCTCGCCCTCCCTCCCCGGCAGCGCCTCCGGCGGGGCCGTCCCGGCCTCCCGCTCGCCTCCCTCCCCGGCAGCGCCTCCGGCGGGGCCGCCCCGGCCTCCCGCTCGCCTCCCTCGCCGGCAGCGCCTCCAGCGGGGCCGCCCCAGCCTCCCGCTCGCCTCCCTCGCCGGCAGCGCCTCCGGCGGGGCCGCCCCGGCCTCCTGCTCGCCCTCCCTCCCCGGCAGCGCCTCCGGCGGGGCCGCCCCGGCCTCCCGCTCGCCTCCCTCCCCGGCAGCGCCTCCGGCGGGGCCGCCCCGGCCTCCCGCTCGCCCTCCCTCCCCGGCAGCACCTCCGGCGGGGCCGTCCCGGCCTCCCGCTCACCTCCCTCCCCGGCCCTGTGCGGCTGGGCTGGGGCCAGGTGGATGCCTTAGGGGAGAGGCGGATGAGGGCCCGGCGGGAACGGAGCCAGGACACCGGGGTCCCGCCCAGGAATATGGGCGCCCGGCGCGGCGGCTGGGGAGGGGCCAGGCCCAGGTAACTCACAGGAAGATGGTGTTGGTGTCGAGGTCGACACAAATGACGTCGCGGGGGGGGTCGTGCAGGTCGAAGTAGCTGGAGTGGATGCCGACGATGAAGGGAACGGGGGCGCACAGCACGTCCGCCAGCGTCAGCGGGCACAGCGGGATGTAGGGGCACTGCCAGCGCAGCGGGAAGATCACCTGGGGGCAGGGCAGGGAGACCGGCGTCAGCGAGCCCGGGGGGGGCCCCACGGCCCTCCCCCACCCAGGGGCCGGACTCACGGAGACGAGCGCCTCGCTCACGCTGGTCAGCACGTCGGGGCGCAGCGAGTGGATCAGCAGCTTCTGCTCGGTCAGCACGGCCAGCAGCAGCGTGACGGCGTTCTCGGGGCCCAGGTTCTGCAGCAGGGTCAGGAAGCTGGCGCCGCTGTGGGGCGGGGTGGGGGAGAGGATGCAGCATCCAGACAGCACAGAACCCCCTCCCTCCCCCCCCACAACGCGGCCACGGCCAGAGGGGGCACTGCCCGTCCCCCCCAAATCACCAAAGGGACCATGAGCCCCCGATCCTCCCCCCAGGGCACGAGCACCCCCCAGGCTGCCCCAACCGCCCCCCGGGGCTGTACCTGAGCGGCAGCGGGGGAGGCTACGGGCTGGCACAGCAGCAGGTTATCGTAGGGAGACATCTGGGGGAGAGACAAGATTGACGGCGCGGTCAGCTTCCCCTCCCCCCCCCCGGGCGGGCAGGGGGCATCCCCGGGGCAGGGAAGGGGTGGGGTGCGAGGGCCGGGGAAACCTGAGGGCAGGAATGGGGGGGAGCGGGGGCCAGCCCAGGGGGAAGGGATGGGGGGGAAATGGGGGGCAGCCCTGGGGCAGGGATAGGGGGAAGCGGGGGGTGGGGAGAGCCCAGGGGAAGGAATGGGTGTGAATGTATGGCAGGACGGGGCAGCCCAGGGGCAGGGATTGCAGCGGGGGCTCACAGGAGCCTCGGGCTTTCATAGCCATGGGCTGGGAATCACTGACCCAGACCATCAGCTGAAGGCCAAATGTGGCCAGCGTGGAGAAAAGCAGGGTCAGGGGGCCGGGCTGGCAGCCCCAGCAGAAGAGCGTCTGCCCGGGGCAGGGAGCCGGGCTGGCAGCCCCGGCAGAAGAGCGTCTGCGTGGGGGGCAGGGGGCCGGGCTGGCAGCCCCGGCAGAAGAGCGTCTGCGTAGGGCAGGGGGGGCCAGGGGGCCGGGCTGGCAGCCCCGGCAGAAGAGCGTCTGCGTAGGGCAGGGGGGGCAGGGGGCCGGGCTGGCAGCCCCGGCAGAAGAGCGTCTGCGTGGGGCAGGGGGTTAGGGGGCCGGGCTGGCAGCCCCGGCAGAAGAGCGTCTGCGTGGGGCGGGGGGGCGGGGGGCCGGGCTGGCAGCCCCGGCAGAAGCGTCTGCGTGGGGCGGGGGGCCGGGCTGGCAGCCCCGGCAGAAGAGCGTCTGCGTGGGGCAGGGCTGACGGGCGGGGGCCACTCACCTGCACAGGATGCGCGGTCGCTGCGGAGAAGGGAAGGGGACGTTGTGCATGAAGTGGGAGATGTGCCTGGGGGGAGACGAGCCCATCAGCACCCCAGCCCCTCTCACTGCGGGGTGGGGACGGGACACTTTCCTTCCTACGCCCCCCATCCCATCCCTACAGCTCCACTCTGGGGTCGCCAGCCCCCAGGACACCTCCCCAGCCCCCCCCACATGGCCCCAGCCTCCCCCTTGCCCCCCAGGGCACCTCCCCAGCCCTCCCCCATGGCCCCAGCCTCCCCCTTGCCCCCCCAGGGCACCTCCCCAGCCCTCCCCCATGGCCCCAGCCCCCCCATAGCCCCTGGCCCCCCCCCTCGCCCCCGCCCCCCCCCACCTCCGGCCCCCCCCCATGGCCCCGGCCTCCCGCGCTCACGTCTCCAGGGGCAGCACGTGGGGCCCCGAGATGGAGCAGCGGTAGATGAACATGAGGAACTTGCGGAAGACGTCGAAGAGGGGCCAGTGCGACAGGACGCAGATGCTGCGGCGAGTCTGCACCGACTTGCTGGCGATGGGGCGCCGGTCGACCACGCTGAGCAGGCCCAGCCGCAGGCTCTGCTTCTCCGACAGCCGCTCCCGCGGGTAGGCCTCGTAGAACTGGATGGCAGCGCCGTACACCTGGCGGGGAGGCCGGTCACTGGGGGGCTGCAGCGGCCCCGGTTTGGTGCGGGGTCCCGCCCGCCACCCGGGGCTCTGCCCCCGGCCCTGCCGTCTGCACGCGGGGTCCCACCAGGGGCTCCCCTTCCAGCCCCGCACGCAGGGTCCCAGCTGCGGCCCCTTACCTCTGTCCGTGTTCCCCGGCCCGCCCAGAGCCACGGCCCCACTCCCAGCCCCAGCTCTGGGGGGCGGGGGGGCACGGACAGGAGTAAGGGTGGGGATGAGCACCACTGGCTTTCAGCACCCCCACTGTAAAAAATGTTCCAGCACCACTCGGGGGGTGGGAGACAAGGGAGCAGGGGGCCCGGTCATGGGGGAGGAGACAACTGGGGGAGGGGACAACGGGGCAGGGGGGGAGGAGGGGAGATCAGGGCGGGATAAGTAGCACCTTCGCTCACCTGCCAGCAGGGGCACCTCCGCACAATGAGCCTGCGGCTTCCGCCTTGGAGCCAGGCAGGACTCCCCGATTCTGGGCTGTTCACCCCGTTCCAGGTCCCCAGAGACCCCACCCCACCGGGATGGCCCAGGCCCCCTCCCTTAGTACCACCCCTCCCTCTCCAGACCTCCTACCTTGTCCCCCGAAGCCCCAGTCAGCACGAAGGTGGAGAAGACGGGCAGCTGGTACTTGGTGTTGACGGGCCAGCTCTCGATGGTGGCCCCATGGGCAGGCAGAAGATGGGCACCGAGTCGGGCAGCGGGAACGACTCACTGTCTGCTCGGGGTAGCGGCTCAAGAGACCTGGAGAGAGATGCACGTTGGGCAGAGCGCTAGGAGGAGCGGCGGGGGGTCTGGCTAGCAGGGCTGTGGGTCGGAAGTGAGGGGCACCGGCAGAGCTGGGGGGGAGCCCAGGGCTGGGATGGCAGGGGGCAGGAATGCCAGGCACCAGCAGTGCTAGGGAGTGGGGCCGCCACAGCTTCTGCCCACCCCATACCTGGTGCCATCCGCTCCTCACTACATGTCGCTGGCGGGGGCCAGATCTCCCCTCCCCCGCCAGGCTCGGGGCGCAGCGGGGGCCAGGTCTCCCCTCCCCGCCAGGCTCGGGGCGCAGCGGGGGCCAGGTCTCCCCTCTCCGCCAGGCTCGGGGCGCAGCGGGGGCCAGGTCTCCCCTCCCCGCCAGGCTCGGGGCGCAGCGGGGGCCAGGTCTCCCCTCCCCGCCAGGCTCGGGGCGCAGCGGGGGCAGGTCTCCCCCTCCCCGCCAGGCTCGGGGCCGCAGCGGGGGCCAGGTCTCCCCTCCCCTCAGGCTCGGGGCGCAGCGGGGGCCAGGTCTCCCCTCCCCTCAGGCTCGGGGCGCAGCGGGGGCCAGGTCTCCCCTCCCCCCAGGCTCGGGGCGCAGCGGGGGCCAGGTCTCCCCTCCCCCCCAGGCTCGGGGCGCAGCGGGGGCCAGGTCTCCCTCCCCCCAGGCTCGGGGCGCAGCGGGGGCCAGGTCTCCCCTCCCCCCAGGCTCGGGGCGCAGCGGGGGCCAGGTCTCCCCTCCCCTCAGGCTCGGGGCGCAGCGGGGGCCAGGTCTCCCTCCCCTCAGGCTCGGGGCGCAGCGGGGGCCAGGTCTCCCCTCCCCCCAGGCTCGGGGCGCAGCGGGGGCCAGGTCTCCCCTCCCCTCAGGCTCGGGCGCAGCGGAGGCCAGGTCTCCCCTCCCCCCAGGCTCGGGGCGCAGCGGGGGCCAGGTCTCCCCTCCCCCCAGGCTCGGGGCGCAGCGGGGGCCAGGTCTCCCCTCCCCCCAGGCTCGGGGCGCAGCGGGGGCTCTACCTGCTTCGTAGACCAGGGTGTTGGCTTTGGACATGGCCATCTTGTAGCACAGGAACACGGCCGGGCCCCACTGCGAGGAGAGAGCAGAGCAGGGTCAGTGGGGCCGCGGTACAGGGCAGAGGACCCGCTCCTCTTCCTCCTGGGAGGGACAGCCGGCACCAGCCCGAGGAACCCAGCACAGCTCTGCCCTCCCACCCTGCCCAGAGCCAGGGGACGCCAGGACCCACCATGCCAGCGGTGAGGCTCCTGTCCACCCGGCAGAAGGTGTGAGGCGTGTTCTCCCCCTTGCTGGGCACGACCAGGCAGATGTCGGTGATGCCCAGGGTGTTGTGGCCTTGGGACTCGGCGGCCCGGCGGTAGGTGAGGAAGGTGCGCTGGTGGCCGGCGGCGCCTGAGCTGAGGTTGGCAGAGCGGCTGTAGGGCGTCGTGCGGATGATCTCGTAGCCCGGCTTCAGGCGGTCCTTCCCCTCACAGTGCACCCTGCGGGGTGGGGGGCGGCAGGGGCTAAGCAGGCACCGCTGCGGGGCGGGGCGAGAGACAGCCCACACCCAGAGCAGCTTGCCCAGCCCAGGGGGAGGGGTCAGCCCAGCCCAGCCCTGGAGAGGGGGAGGAGCCCTGGGGAGGGGAAAGGGAAGGGCCCAGCCCAGCAGGAAGGAGGAGTGGAGGGGTCCAGTCCAGGGGGAGGGGGAGGAGCCCTGGAGAAGGGAGGGCAGAGGTCCAGCCCGGGGGAGGGAGAGGAGCCCTGGAGAGGGGGAGGGCCGAGGTCCAGCCCAGGGGGAGGAGCCCTGGAGAGGGGGGAGGGCAGAGGTCCAGCCCAGGGGGAGGAGCCCTGGAGAGGGGGAGGGCAGAGGTCCAGCCCAGGGGGAGGGAGAGGAGCCCTGGGGAGGGGAAAGGGAAGGGCCCAGCCCAGCAGGAAGGAGGAGTGGAGGGGTCCAGTCCAGGGGGAGGGGGAGGAGCCCTGGAGAAGGGGAGGGCAGAGGTCCAGCCCGGGGGGAGGGAGAGGAGCCCTGGAGAGGGGGAGGGCAGAGGTCCAGCCCAGGGGGAGGGAGAGGAGCCCGGCCCAGCCCCGGGGAGGCGCGGCCCCGATGCCCACCCCAGCTCAATGAGGGGCGGCTTGCCGCGGCCCCGCTTGTAGCAGATGTACATCTGGGGGCTGTTGAGGAGGCCGGCGTTCAGGTCCACGGGGTGGCCGGAGGTGCTGCTCTCGATGCAGGTGAAGCCCTGGGGCACCTCCTCGCCCTGCGTGCGGATGACCACAGCCACGTCGGTGATGGGCTCGCTGGGCCGGGCCGGCCGGGGCTGCTGGCTCTCCTCTTCCAAGGCCTTGGAGGAGTGGGTCAAGCCGGCCACCACGAAATAGTCCACAAGCTGCGGCGGCTTCTCCTCCGCCATGGCGGCGGGGCTCACGGCATCTGGGGAGGGAGCAGGGGGCGTCACCGGGGAGGACGGCAGGGCCAGAATGGCAGACTGTGGGGTGAGGGACCGCCACAGGGGGGGCGGAGGTCGGGGGATGGCGCCACTGGGGGGGGGACACAGCGCCACGGGGAGCGGGTGGAGGTCGGGGGGGATGGCGCCATGGGGGGGACAGCGCCACGGGGGGGCGGCAGAGGCCAGGGGGGATGGTGCCACGGGGGGGGGGGGGACAGCGCCACCGGGGGCGGGGGAGACCGGGGGGGGATGGCGCCACGGGGGAGGGGGCAGAGGCCGGGGGGGGGGGGGGGACACGGGACGCCCCCGGATCCCAGGGACCGGCCCACACAACAGCCCCACAAGGTGACCTCACAGATGCTGGGCCCAGCGCGGCCAATGGGAGCTGCAGCATCCAGGACAGAACACTCTGTACCGTGACATCATGGAAAGAAGGCCACCAGCAGCCAATGGGAGGAAGAAGTGGGAGCACTGGGGGGCGTCACAGGGAGCATGGGGGCAGGGCTGTTTGGGGGGCTATTGGGGCAGGAAGGGGGTGGGGTGGGCTGTTTGGGGGAGGGAAGGCAGAAGAGGGGCTGTTTGGGGGGGATATGGGGCAGGAAGCGGGAGGGAAGGCAGAAGAGGGGGGTTGTTTGGGGGGATATGGGGCAGGGAGGGGCTGGGAAGGAGCTGCCCCCACGGCCAAGCTGGACTGATTTAGGCGCAGAGTCAGCGAGAACCCAGGGTACCTGTGGGGCGCGACCCACTGAGCCTGCCAGGCTGAGCTGACAGAGCGAAAGTGCCGGAGGAAGGGAGGCAGCTTCCTGTTTCCGGCTGAGGCCCAGGCCGGCTCTGACATCAAGTCAGCCGCTGGGAAATCAGGGGGAGCCCTGAGGTGTGTGGGGGGTGATCCCTCCTGCCCTGGGATCCCCACAGCACCCCTGGTTCCCCAGACACTGCCAAGGGCTTCCAGGACTCCCAGACAGGCTCTGCCCAGGGCACAGCCCCAGCCTCCCTTCCCCCCCTCTCCTGATGCGCGCGTCCCACTCAAGGAGCCCCGCCCCCGGCCAGCTGCTGGGCCCCCAAGTGACCGACACCCCCTGCGTGCCCCCCGGCAGGGAGAAAGTCCCAGACCCTCTGAGGCAGGAAGGATGTTCCCAGGGAAGGACCTGGAAGGGGAAGGAAGAGGCTGAAGGCGCCAGGGCACATTTCTGCTGACGGCACAGGGCAAACGGGGCTAGTCACGGCCAATGCAGGTGCAGGACCGGGCGGGAGGCATGATGGGGGGTCACGGAGGGAGAGGGAGGGGAACCGAGAAGCCCGGGTCACGCTGCGTTCCAAATCGATGGGGCGCCACCCCTGGACACGGCACCCAACGCTGGTCCCGTCTGGGAATGGGCGGGACGTCCAGAGACGGGAGCCTCTGCGGAGACGACGCTCCCATTGCCTCCCGCTCCCGGAGCGGCACGGGAACGCACAGCCCGGAGAGGGGAGCCCAATTTCACACCACACCGGCAGCCAGCGGAAACCTCCTACCACCAGGTCCCAGCGAGGCCCCGAGCCGGGCAGGGCTCAGGAAAGGCTCCTAGGTGGAGGGCACTCAGCGGAGAGCAGTTTCTGAGGGTTCGAGGCCTGCTCAGGGGAAAACACCCTTCCGAGGCAGGGCACCCCAAACCAGGGACTCCTGTCCCATCTATGTGGCAGCCGGTGGCAGCCCCCGGGGGTTGAAACCTGGCTGGGCCCCTGGCCAGATTGGCTCTGGCGATTCCTGGGAGCCCCCGACCAGCCGGGTCTCCCAGCTGCTCCGCATGCCCCCTGCAGGCTCACGCCAGATCCCTCCACACAATCCTTCATTCTCTCCCAGTAACAGGGGCGCCCTGGCACCGCGGCTGCCAGCTCCTGTCGGGGGGCAGGCCCACAGCTGGCAGACTGGGCAGCCCCCCGACACGGCACAGCCGAAAAGCTAAACCAACCCAGCTCCTGCAGCCGGGTTACCATGGCGAGGGAGGCATGGGGCCCAAAGGGGACCCCCCCACATATACCCCAGGGGCGACCCGGAGAGGAGCCGGGGCATGTCGGGGCTCCCCAGAGAAGGGCCACGAACGCGGCCCTCGGGCCCGGCACAAGGGAAGAGATGCAGCTCCAGGGTGGGGAGCACATCACCTGTTCCAACTTCCCCAGCGGCTCCTGCCCCCCGTCTCCCTCTCTGGGGCACAGCTGCCCCCAGCCACGCCAGGGTTACCCTGCTGCTGGTCTAGATCCTGCCCCTCAGCCCTGGGCAGCTCCCCCAGCCTCTCCTGGGTTTAGGGCACGTGGCAAATGAGGGTGAAATGGCTGCCCCCCCGAGAAGAGCAGAACCAGCTCGCCCATGCAGCTGAGCAGGGGGGTGTTACCCTGCCCCCAGAGACCCCCCCATGCCCCTAGTGCTGTATGTCACTGGCCCCCCAGTGACAGCTACCGCCCGCGCTATATTTAGCCCCGGCCCATGTGATCCCTCATGCTGCGGCAGGGAGAGACTCAGGGGCTCTTAATTTAGCTTCCTGTAACCCAACGCGGGCCAGGGAGAAACTGCCCCTGCTGCCCCCCCAAAATCTACCCCCACAGCTCAACCTCCATCCCACCCCCAGCTAGCCTGGCCGGTCACCTCGACCCTCCTCGGGGAGCCCCCCACTCGCTACTGGTTCAAGTACAGAGCTAGGGCTTCCCACTGAGCCCCACAGCAGGGGCCCTGCTAACATTTCTCGCTCGGCCCCCAGGCCTCCCTAGCAGAACCCTGGACCCCCCCACCCCACTGCAGGGGGGAGACCCCACGCAGAGGACAGCAAAGGCCAGGCCTGCCCGGAGCATGAGCGGTGCAGGTTAACCCACGCTGCCTGGAGCACTAGCAGCCCCGGGGCAGACGCACCAGACAGGCCGAGGGCTGCGCGGGGACAGCCCGGAGGCGGGCGCCTCCCGCGGTGCTGGGAGCTGCACAGACGTATTTACCTCTGATCTGCTGCCAGCGCCGCCTATATAACGCACAGACCTCCCTGCTCCAGACTGCTCAGCTCCCCGGTGCCCGGCCTCCCTGGCACCTGCCACTTCGGGGACACCCGGCCCCACAGCTAGGCGAGCCCAGGGGCCAAGGACAGCAGGTGCCTTTAACCCCACGGTCTCTTGGGTTCTGTTCCTTGCTCTGGGAGGGGAGCGGGGTCTAGCACTCAGAGCAAGGGGAGGCTGGGAGCCAGGACTCCTGGGTTCTATCCCGGCTCTGGAAGGGGCGTGGGGTCTAGTAGTCAGAGTAAGGGGAGGCTAGGAGCCAGGACTCCTGGGTTCTATCCCGGCTCTGGGAGGGGCGTGGGGTCTAGTAGTCAGAGTAAGGGGAGGCTAGGAGCCAGGACTCCTGGGTTCTATCCCGGCTCTAGGAGTGGAGTTGGGTCTA
The DNA here is from genome assembly GCA_037349315.1 of Chelydra serpentina. NCBI lineage: Eukaryota > Metazoa > Chordata > Testudines > Chelydridae > Chelydra > Chelydra serpentina. The sequence goes on from JBAIAC010000750.1 coordinate 12,329, forward strand.
GCAGTCAGAGCAAGGGGGGGCTGGGAGCCAGGACTCCTGGGTTCTATCCTGGCTCTGGGAGGGGCGTGGGGTCTAGCAGTCAGAGTAAGGGGGGCTGGGAGCCAGGACTCCTGCGTTCTATCCCGGCTCTGGGAGGGGCGTGGGGTCTAGCAGTCAGAGTAAGGGGGCCTGGGAGCCAGGACTCCTGGGTTCTATCCCGGCTCTAGGAGCGGAGTGGGGTCTAGCAGTCAGAGCAAGGGGGCGCTGGGAGCCAGGTCTCCTGGGTTCTATCCCGGCTCTAGGAGTGGAGTGGGGTCTAGCAGTCAGAGCAAGGGGAGGCTGGGAGCCAGGACTCCTGGGTTCTATCCCGGCTCTGGGAGGGGCGTGGGGTCTAGCAGTCAGAGCAAGGGGGCGGGAGCCAGGACACCGCAGCTGTCACTAACTAGCCACTGGGCCACGGACAGCCTGCCCCCTCTCCCCCGAGTAGGAGGCCCCTCGGGGCCCGCGTGGAGCTCGCCCCCAGGCCTGGGCTGTACCTGCTCTGCAGACGCACAGACACCACGTTACACCAGCTCCTCGCGGCTCCGGAGGGACCCGCCGGATCCCGTCGGCCGCGGGCAGGGGCTGCGGGCAGGGGCTGCCAACCTCCCCGCAGGCCAGGCAGGGAGGGTGGGACTTTCCATTCTTGTCCGCAATCGCAAGCAGGGCGGGAGGCAGCTGCCAGCCAAAGCAGAACTCAGAATGAGGAAGCCGAGCGCTCCCTGCGGAGGGGTGGGGCAGCCCCCCAAAGCCAGCAGGGGCGGCTCAGGGCCCGTTTCCGTGCTGCCCCCCGGGGCCCACCCGCGGCAGGGCTGGGTCAGCGGAAGCAGGCTGACGCCAGCACAGAAGGGCTGCGGTCCAGGCGTGTGTACACAGCGCTGGGGCGGCTCACGGCAACGACGGGTCCAGCTACGGCCGCGGGGGCCCCCAGCCCTGCAGAGCCCCCCTGTGCAGGGGGGCACCTGCCGGGGGATGGGCTGCAGAGACCCGGCCCTGGCCCCAGCACGGGTGGGGCCAGACCCCTCGTCCCAGCCCAGCTCCCCGTGGAGCCCCACACACACTGAGCCGGGGCTTGGGGCCACAGGGACCTGCCCCACGGCTGGACAGAGACAGCCCCCCAGGGGTGGCAGCTCTCACCCCAGCAATGGGGCAGCCCCTGCTGCCAGGCCAGGGTGGAGAGACCACAGGGACACAGACCCACCCGCCGTCCTGCCTGGGGCGAACCTGCACCCGGGGGTGGGGGGCACAGAGTGTAGTGCCCCCCCCTTGGGGCCCCCCCTTGGGGCACAGCATCATGGCGGGGGGTGGGGGGGCTGGTCTTTACAGAAACCCAAACATGTAACTGGCTCCTGGAATAACCCAGACACCTCCCCCACCCCCGCGCAGCTGGCCTGGCCCCCCCACACCCGGCCTGGCCCCCCCCACACCCCTTGCCCCCCGATTGCCCCCCCAGCCTGCCCCCCCACGCCCCTTGCCCCCCGTCTGCCCCCCCCCACACCCAGCCTGGCCCCCCCACACCCCTTGCCCCCCGACTGCCCCCCCAGCCTGCCCCCCCACGCCCCTTGCCCCCCGTCTGCCCCCCCCACACCCAGCCTGGCCCCCCCACACCCCTTGCCCCCCGACTGCCCCCCCAGCCTGGCCCCCCCACACCCCGCCCCCCGGACTCGCCGCTCAGCGCCCCCCCCGCCCTACCTGCCCCGCCGAGGGAGCGCGCGGAGGCTGCCGGGGCTCCCCGCACCTGCGGGGGGGGGGGGGGACGACAGGGCGCGGGGGGGGGTCCCGAGGGGCAGGGCCAGGTGACGCCCCGCCCCCTACCTGCGCTCGGCCCCCAGGCCCCGCTACCCGGCTCCCGCCATCGCCGCCCGGCCCCGCCGCCCAGACGCGGCCCGGCCCCGGTACCGGCCCCTGCCGGCTCGGAGGACGCGCTGCACCTGGCGGGGACCGGCCGCCGGACGCCTGGGTTCCGGGGCGCCCAGCGTGTCCCTCTGCCCCGCACCCCCCTTTCCCCGCTCACCCTCCCGGGCCCAGGGGCTACGGCCCCAGCTTTGGACCCCCCCGAGGGCAGCCGGCTGGTGTTGGGGGGCAGCCGCCCCCCCAGGGGTGAGCCGGCGCGGAGGGAGAAGACGGTCCCTCCCGGAGCCCAGCCACGCCGTGACCCCCGGGTCCCTCCGCAGCCGCTTCGTCCCACCTGGCTGCTGCCTTCCCCACCTGATCAAACCCGGGGGCTTCCAGCCCACAGGGGCCAGCCCTGGGCGTTGGTTGGCAGGTAGCCAACGCCCCAGTGATTGGCTTCATGGCCTCTCCAGTAATGGGGGGTCCAGGCCCCAGACAGCCGTCGCCAGCCCCACCTGCATCGCTAGCCCCCCCCCCCCCTCCGAGAGTAAACAGCCCTTTCCCACCCCCTCTAGGTGACAATGCAGCATGTGGGGGAAACTGAGGCACGCAGTCTTCATATAAAATATTTACAGAAAATTCCCCCCCGTCCCAAGGGGGCCACCAGCGACCAGGATCCCCCTCCCCCAGGGTTATTCTGTAGCTTCTAGGCCAGAGGATGAAGGCGGGTGGGGGGTGGAGGAGGCAGTGAGGCTTCGCTGGAGGAAGCGTGGGACCCCAGGGGGCTGGGGCTGACTCACTGAAGGGAGGTTCCTGGACACCGGTCCAAAGCTGGGGCTGTGGCACAGTTCTGTGGATCCCTGACAGGCCCGGGGGGGTGGGGGAGGCTCCTTTCTTTTGGGCCTCCTCAGCCCAGAGCTTTGCACAGCAAGGCCCCAGCGGGGTAGGCTGAATTAACGGCAAGAGAATGTCCAGTGACCAGGAGCAGCCAGGGGGATTGCCTGGGCCCCCGTGTGTGTGTGGAGGGGGGGGGGGGGGTCAGGGACCAGGAGCCTCCTGCTGCCTAGCCCAGCCCTGGGGAGGAGGGCTGAGGCAGCCAGGCCGGGCCCGGTGCTGCAAAGGTCAGGGATCACCAGTGCCAGGGAAACGGGTGAAGCAGCTGCTGTAGAAATGCAGATGAGGAAGGGCAGAAGCTAGCGAGGGGGCCTGGGGTGGGGGGCGAGGGAGTGCACCACCCGGCTGGATCAGGCCTAGGATCTGTCCCTACCCTTCTGGAGAGAGAGAGAGAAACAGCAGAGCCCCCACGGCTCTGTACTGGGACCAGCCCCGTTCAAAACGATCTGGAAAAAGGCGTAAATAGGGAGGTGGCAACGTTTGCAGACAACACTAAATGACTCGAGATAGTTCCAGCAAAGCTGACTGGGAGGAGCTCCCAGAACTGGGCGACTGGTAACCAAACAGCAGATGAAATTCAAAGGGATGGACATTGGAGAACACAATCCCAGCTACACCTGCCAACGGAGGGGGTCTAAGTTAGCTGTTACCACACGAGAAAGAGATCCTGGAGTCAGGGTGGATAGTTCTCTGAAAACATCCGCTCAGTGTGCAGTGCAGGCAAAAAAGCTCCCAATGTGAAAAGGGCTAGCAAATAACAGAGCACAATGCCACGATACAAATCCACGGGACACCCACACCTTGAATATGGCCTGCAGGTCTGGTCGCCGCCTCTCCAAAAATCATACTAGAATTGCAAAAAGTACAGAGAAGGGCAACAAAAATGCTGAGGGGGGGCTGGACCAGCTTCCATGTGAGGAGAGAATAGAGCCAGGGACTGCTCCGTTTGGATCAGAGTCGACGAAGCGGGGGAGATGTTAGAGGTCTATCAAATCATGACTGGGCTGGAGACAGTGAGTAGGGAAGTGTTATTTACCCCTTCACGTAACACAAGAACCGGGGGTCACCCAATTACATTAATAGGCAGTGGGTTTAAAACACAGGCACGGAAATACTTCTTCACACAGCACCCAGTCAACCTGTGGAACTCACTGCCAGGGGATGTTGTAAAGGCCAAAAGTATAACTGGGTTGAAAAAAGAACGGGAGAAGCTCATGGAGGGTACGGCCCTCAATGGCTGTTAGCCAAGATGATCAGGGATGCGACCCCCTGCTCTGGGTGTCCCTAAATCTCCACCTGCCGGAGGCTGGGACTGGATGACGGGAGGGATCACTCGCTAAATGCCCTGTTCTCTCTCTGAAACGTCTGGCACTGGCCTGTCAAAGACAGGTCCCTGTAGTTAAACAGTCCCTAAGCCGAGGGGCCTGGGCCAGCTGACACACCGAGGCACCAGCCCAGCTCCCCCACACGCCAGCATGGCCCATCTGGGGAAAGGGGGAGGCAGGTTCACCCCACACAGCCCTGCCCGGGGAAAGGGGGAGGCAGGTTCACCCCGCACAGCCCTGCCCGGGGAAAGGGGGAGGCAGGTTCATCCCGCACAGCCCTGCCCTGCCCCAGTCGCTTCTCACCTGGCCACCCGACTGCCCTTGGAGCCAGCCCACTGCTCCAGCCATGGCCAGGCCCAGGAGCCATTCACCCTCCTGGGCCCTGCTCCAGCCAGTCCCCACCACCACAAGCCCCTTCCCCTCCGCGGGTGCTAGAGCCTTCTCTGCACGCCTGGCCCGGGAGCAGCCTCCCTGCTTCTTGCTGTGCTCCCCTGAACCCGACCCCACCGCCGGGAGAGCTGGCTGGACGCTTTGCATGAGATGCTCTGGGAAGAGAGTTTCAGTGAGGCCCCCGGGCACGCCACAGCCAGGGGCTAGTGCTGGCTGAAAATGCCCCCAGTGCACAATCCCCACCCCCATGCAGGCCCCAGAGCAGCGTCAGGGTCCCCCCAACCTGGGCCCAAGCTGGAGGGATGTGAGTGAGGGGACGTCCCTCTGCCGGACCCACTGCCCCACCAACCACCCCCCAAAATCTCCCCAATCACCCACACATTAATGCAACGTTGTTATTAACATAGAATATATTTAAAAAATAATAATAATAAATCACTCTGGCTTTCTCCTCCATAGCAAGGGGTCCGTGGGGGAGCACAGAGGTCTGGGGCCCCCACCTCCCTCTTCCCCACGGCATCTGCTTTCCCCAAGAGGCCCCCCCGCCCAACATAGACGCAGAACGTGACCTCACAACAGACAAGGATTCAAAGTTACAAGTGCTTTATACATAGCCCTGTCCTCCCCCGCCCCCGGGCAGGGCCCCCCGTACACAGCTTGGCAGCGGACGGGGTACACACAGCTCAGCGGGGAAAGACGGGGGATAAATTTTGTCTTTAAACGTTATGATTAGCAAAAACGAAAAGAAAACCCAAGCCCCAGGCCCGGAGCGTTGGGGCTCAGGTCACTAGCTAACAGAACAGTTATGTACATGGCCGGCCCGGGGCTGCGAACACAGCCACGCCAGCATGTGGACAGACTGTCGCCCAGAAGCTGGGGGCAGAGAGCCCCATGCTCACCTCCACCCTGGCCGTGGGGTTAGGGGACCCTGGACTCCCCCACCACAGGCCCACTCCCTCGGGCACAGGGACGCTGGATTCACCATCACCCCTCATCTAGTCAGAGGGTCGAGGTCCCTGGCGGCAGACTCCATCCTTCCCAGAAGCAGAGGTCCCCCGGACCTCTGGCCCAGAGCTAGGGGCCCCCACGTTCTCCCCTGCTTAGCGGGCGGAGAGCCCTGGCCACCTCCCAGCGCAGGGCGAGGGGTTGCTGTGGGAGCAGAGGCTGGCACTGGCCCGGCTTCGAGGGATTCTTGGCGGAGTCCTGGCGCCTGGGCCCAGCTGCTCAGTGCTCTTGGCCTTGGGAGGTTTCCCGTCGAAGGGGGCAGCAAGGGCGGGCGCAGCGCCAGGCCCAGGGCGGGCGATTTGTCCCTGGGAGTCAGGCTTGGCTGCGATGCTCGCAGTCTGTTCTCTCCTCCCCCGCGCTCCGCTGCCGCCTGCCCAGGGTGGGTCCCCTCACTGCAGCCGGTCCGTCCGGAAGGAGTCCTCCACCGCGGGGTCCGTCAGGAGGGCATAGGGGTCACTCAGCATGCTCAGCCCGTCCAGGGTGAGGGGCTCGATCTTGAGATCCTCCTCCAGGCCCAGGGATGTGTCCACCTCGAAGCCGGGGACCCCGGCCAGCGCCGACGCGATCTCCTTGGAGATGCCGGGCGGGGAGTCCCCTGGGGTTGGAGAGGAAGGGTCAGACCCAGGGCAGGATGGTGTGTGCTGGTGGGGGGAGGAGCGAGCATCCCGGGGGGCCCTGGGAAGTGGGGGGCACGGGGCAGTTCTCCTTCTGCAAAGCCGAGCCGGCTCCCAGCTGCACTCCACTAGCAGGGCCAAGTCCTCCTACCCACTGCCCAGGAACCTCAGCCCCTCCCTGGAGAAACCCCCATGAGGGGGGCCTGGCCTCCATGGCCCCCCGCCGGGCGGGGCTCTGCTATGGGCTGCTGACCGGCGGCCAGCTGGGATGGATTTGGGCCGGCGGCACCCGTCCCACTGAGACCCAGCCAGCTCGCCCCACCGCACAAGCCGCCCGGTGCCGGGAGCGCCGCAGCGCTTGGGGGTGCGGAGGGGAAGGTGCCCGGCCTAGGCCCAGCGCCGGTGGCATCCTGGCTCCCGCGCCCACGCACCCGTGAGGACGATGTTGGGGATGGGCCCGTGGCGGCTGCAGTTGCTCAGGCTCTGCCGACTGAGATGGGGCTCGTGGAAGCTGCTGCCGCTGGCCGAGAAGCCCAGGCTCTCTGCCGAGTGGTAGTTGAAGGCACCCAGGTCCTCGGGGAAGGCGTTGTGGTTGAGCGGGAAGCTGCCCGGGGGGCTCTCGCCCAGGCAGAACTGATCTAGCTGCAGGGAGACACGGGGCGGGGGACTCAGTGACTCACCCAGGAGAAGGGCCCCGGCAGCCGCTCCGTGGGCAGAGACGGCACCGGGAGCCCGGATTCCTGGGCCGAAAGGAGAACGTCTCAGAGCCGTGGGGACCGAGGGGTGGATCGCGATCTCCGGCAGGGCTGCCACTAACACAGGCTCCCGGACTGCCCCAGCCCCACGCCGCTCCTGGGACCGGCCAGCGCGGCCCGCGGGCAGAGGGGTCTCCTTCCCCGCGCTGCCCCTGCCTGCAAGCACCGCCCCCACAGCGCCCGTTGGCCGAGAACGCGGAGCTGTGGCCAATGGGAGCTGCGGGGGCGGTGCTTGCAGAGAGGGGCAGCATGCAGAGCCACGTGCCACCCCCACAGGAGTGCGTTGGCCCCTGCCGGGAGCGGCGTGGGGCCAGGGTAGGCAGGGAGCCTGTCTTAGTGGCAGCCACGCTGCGCCGCCGACCAGGAGCCGTTGGAGATAAGTGCTGCCCGGCAGGAGGCCGTACCCCAACCCCAGCCCTGAGCCCCGTTCCAGAGTCAGCACCCCAAACCCCCTCCTGCACCCCAAGCCCCAGCCCTGAGCACCCTCCCAGAGTCAGCACCCCAAACCTCCTCCTGCACCCCAAACCCCAGCCCTGAGCCCCCTCCGAGTCAGCACCCCAAACCCCAGCCCTGAGCCCCCTCCCAGAGTCAGCACCCCAAACCTCCTCCTGCACCCCAAACCCCAGCCCTGAGCCCCCTCCCAGAGTCAGCACCCCAAACCTCCTCCTGCACCCCAAACCCCAGCCCTGAGCCCCCTCCCAGAGTCAGCACCCCAAACCCCCTCCTGCACCCCAACCCCAGCCCTGAGCCGTTCCAGAGTCAGCACCCCAAACCCCCTCCTGCACCCCAAACCCCAGCCCTGAGCACCCTCCCAGAGGCAGCACTCCAAACCTCCTCCTGCACCCCAAACCCCAGCCCTGAGCCCCCTCCCAGAGTCAGCACCCCAAACCTCCTCCTGCACCCCGAACCCCAGCCCTGAGCCCCCTCCCAGAGTCAGCACCCCAAACCCCCTCCTGCACCCTGAACCCCAGCCCTGAGCCCCCTCCCAGAGTCAGCACCCCGAGCCTCCTCCTGCACCCCAACCCGACCCGAGCCCCTTCCTGCACCTAACCCCCAGCCCTGAGCCTCCTGAGCCCGCACCCCAACACTCTGCCCCAGCCCCATCCCGCACCCGAACTCGCTCCGAGAGCTTGCACCCCTCACCCCCTCCTTCACCCCAAACCCCTGCCCCAGGCTCAGCCCAGAGCACCCTACCACACTAGGCTCCAGCCCAGAGCTCACACCCCCTCCCAAACCCCAACCCCCTGCCCCAGCCCGGTGAAAGCGAGTGACGGGGTGGGGGGGTGAAGTGAGTACGGTGGGGCTTTGGGGAAGGGGTGGGGTAGATCCTTGGGTGCCCTTAAATTCAAAGCGATCTTGGGCATAAAAAGGTCAGAGACTGACTTAGAGGAACCCACGGCAGGGACCAGTCACCCCGGCAGCCTCCTCGGCGTCTACGGATGCAGGGGGCTGGTGAGGAATCGCCCGCGGGCTGGCCATGGCCAGGGCGGGCGCTCAGAGATCGCAGCACTGACTGGGGGGGGCGAGGCCAGAGATGGCAGAGAGCCGGGAATGGGGAACGGCCACGTTCCCGGTGACTTGGAAGGAACCCGCCTGGCTCCCTGAGGGTCTCTGCCCCTGAGCCAGGCCCCCAGCAAACTCGGCCCGCGCTGGGACTCACGCTGCCCAGGCTGAAGTCACCCAGCGGCTGGCCAAGCTGCTGCTGTAGTGAGGAATTATGCTGGTACTGCGAGAGGTACGGCCGCGGCGTGGGCTGCTGCTGCTGCCGGGCCGGCTGCGTCTGGTGCTGGGGCTGCATAGGCTGGTGCTGGGGCTTCGGCGTTTGCTGCAGGGGCTGCTGGGATTGCGTGAGCAGGCCGGGCTGGTTGTAGGGATATGGCGGGAGCCTCTGGTCGGCTGGCAGCTTGCTGGTGTCCAATGGCACGCCCTGCGAACACCAGCACAGCAAGGGTTACAGCCAGGCACCGAGCCCGGGGTCCCCCTCCTTCTAAGCTGCCGGGCTATTCGCGAGACACCACCCGGCCCCCAATCCTGCCGCTGAGTCATCAGCCCCAGCTGCTTCAGGGCCCCTTCCGAGGGGAAGGAGCCCCAGGCCTGTCTGTTCAAAGCCCAACCAGGAGGGGCCGACACTTCCCCTTGTTCTCTACCCTCCAACGGGACCGGGGATGTTCTCAGGGGCCTTGGATATGTCTACCCCTCAGATCTTGGGACTCGGAGAGTTCCAGCGGCTGATTGTGCACATACACCCCTGCACCTGACAGATCATCCTGGCTTCACTTCCCTCGCCAGGCGTCTGTGTGCGGGGGGGCCGGGGAGGGAAACGCACCCATTTCCCCGCTTGGGGCATCAGACCATCCTGGTGAGGCTGGGGGGAGGGAGCTCAGGAGAGGCAGAATTAAGGCGGCCCCGGCCAAGCCCGATCTCCAGGTACACAAGGACGAGGCCCCTGGATCCCACCAGTCCCTGCCAATTCCGTCTGCGGGGGCATCTGTGCAGAGATCCCTGTGCAGGGGGAGCCCCCCCCCCCTTCCTCCAACCCCACTGCCGGGAATTACTGCCCCTTCCCCAGGGCACAGAGTGCCAGTGCTACTCCCCAGCCTGGCACAGGGGAGCCAGGTGCTGCCGAGCGGTCCCAGGGTTCGGTTGGAGCTGAGCTGTGTGCACCCCACCCATGGCAGCCCGGTTCCTGGGGTGCAGCCCGGCCGTCGCCCTGCTGCTAGTGCCGGTGGCTGGGGAGAGAACGCCGGCCCCCGTCTGCCTCGGGAGCAGCAGCCAGAGAAACCTTCGCGCCCAGCACCACGTTCAATCTTCCGCACCCCGAGCCTGACGCCCACCAGGCCCTGTCCCAGCTTAGGCCCCCGGGGCTGCCTCCCGGCACAGCCTGGCCCGACGGGGGACCGAGACCCTCCAGACCGGCTCCCAGCTAGACTGGCTCCCTTCAAGCCACCTGGAGACGACCTCCGGCCCACGGGGCCGGCGGAGGAGCTGGGATTCGGTCCTGCTCCCAGCTCCCTGGGCCGGTCACTGCATCTCTCTGGGCCTTGGCTCCCAGGCTGCAAGCAGGGAGAACAAGGCTCCCCTTCCCCCACCCTCCGGCTTGTCTGTCGACCGTGGACCCGGCCCAGCCCGAATACACACAATCATCTGCGACGTCTCCGCGCCCCCCGTGGAGCAGGGACCCGCGAGGGGCCGGGGCAGCGCCGGGTGCCAGCTCCCTGCCCTCCCACTGAGATGAGGATGGCAAAAACAGGACGACAGGAGGGACTGAAAGAGGAGGGGCCGAGGGCGGCCCATGACGATGGATCATGCATACCTGGGTGATGGAGGACAATGTGGGTGACATTGTTGGTGAGAACTGTTTGGGGTGCTGCCTTCTCGCGTCGCCGCCCATTGGGAGGGTGAGGGGGCTGAGCGGGGCCCGCCGGCGGGGCGACGTGTTTATGGACGCCTGCACCAGGGGGGAGTAGGAGGAGCTGCTAAAGCTGGCCTGCAGGCTGGGGTTGCTGGGCGAGGACTGCATGGACTGGCTGCTGAGGGAGGAGGGGAGCGAGGGGGTGCTGAGGGAGGAGGGGAGCGAGGGGGTGCTGAGGGAGGAGGGGATGGAGGAGCTGCTCTGGGAGGACTGCAGGGAGGGGTTGCTAAGGGAGGCCTGCAGCGACTGGGGGCGCAGGGAGGCCTGCAGGTTGGGATTGCTAAGCGAGGACTGCAGGGCTGGGTTACTCAGGGAGCTCTGCATAGGTGAGGTAAGTCCTGTGGGGACAAAAAAAGAAGAGACACCACTGTTACCCATGGCAATCAGCCCGAGCGAGGCTCCGCCCCCTGGGCGGGATGGAGGGGGAGGGGGAGACCAAAACGATGGAGACGGCAACAGAAACAAACAAACCCAGCGATGGAATCGGATCGTGGCCCGAGACCCCCTCCAGGGGCGCCTGGCTCGAGGGGTCCCGCTCACCTGGCAGCTCCCTCGGGCCGGGCGGGGCGTGCCAGGAGGGGGGCTCGGCTCTTCCCTCAGCCGATGCCCCAGCTCGGGTCCTGCTAACCCTGACGTGACCTGAGAGGCTCTCGTGTGCTCAGCTTGGCCCCCACCTGGGACGGGGCAAGGCAGGAGTTTGCTGGGGGTGCAGAATCACCAGGCCCCGCTGCAGCCGCTCAGTGACATCCAGGCTGCACCCCCCGTCCCCCCCGACCTCCCAGCGCCAGCAGCCCCCTCCGAGCACAGACTTGGGGACCCCCTGGGGCCTGCTCGGATCCGAGACACCCACCACCCTGGGCCAAGCAGAGACCGAGGGGCAAACTCAGCCCTGGCTAAGTCCCATGGGCCTGGACGGAGCTGGGCGGCCTGGCTGACGTCCCATCCTCAGCACTGGGCTCTGAGAAGGACGAGGCCCAGCTCGAGTCCAACGCAGCCCTTGCCCACACAGGTCGACTCCTCTTCTGGGCAGTGCTGCTGCCGTGGCTCTCCCAGGAGGCCGGGCAGCGGCCCGGAGCCCTCACCTGCGGAGCCGTAGCCCGTCCCAAGTCCCATGCTGCCGCCGATGCCCAGGTGCGTCATGGTGCTGGCCAGGTTACCGGTGCTGCTCCCTCCGCTCAGGCTAGGGTAGTTCGACTCGTCAGGGTCCAGGGGGGTGGGCAGTGGGGAGGGGAAGTGCAGGCTGGTGAGGTCGGGGAGGGAACCGCCCGTGTTCAGGGCGGCGGGGATGAGCGGGACATTGGAAGGCTGATCGGGGGATGGAAAGATACTGAAAGAAACAGAGAGACGCTGCTCAGCAAAGGCGACACTCCCAAGCACCCAGAGTCAGAGATGGCGGTTAGGAACCAGGACTCCTGGGTTCTGGGCTCAGCTCCGGGAGGGAGTGTGGCCTAGTGAGTGAACAGAGGACTGGGAGGCAGGACTCCTGGTACTGCTCCATGGACTCACTTCTGTGGCTTTGGGCAAGTCCCGTGCCTCAGTTTCCCCCCCAGGTGAAAGGGAGACGACAACCCCCAGACTCTCCCCCCTGAGCAATGCCTGCGAGGCGCTGGGAGATTCCGGCAGCAGGGCTATTACGTCACGCATCCGGGCACAGCACTTACTGGATGCCGGGGACTTCGCAGGACCTGGGCCTGGCTGAGGATGACGAGAGCTGGGAAATCAGAGACAGAGAGAGGGGGTGAGCCTGGGCAGGCTGTTTCCCTCCCTCTGCCCTCACCCCGCCCCCTGACCAGCACAGGCGGCTGGCAGTTTCTGGGCAGAAGAGAGGTAAACACACATTGCAACACGGCAGGCGCCCACAGCACCAGCCGAGATGAAGCGTGTGGGCACTGGGAGCAGCACGGCCCCACTCCCCATCCCAGGACCTCCAACCCCATCATACAGGCCCACCCCCCACCCCACAGAGAGCCCTCCCACCCCCACACACCCCTCACCAGTACCAGAAACCCACCGGAGCATCCCCCCCAACCCTGCGGGGAGGCCCCCCACCCCCACACACCCCTCACCAGTACCAGAAACCCACCGGGGCATCCCCCCCACACCCTGCAGGGAGCCCCCCCCACCCCCACACACCCCTCACCAGTACCAGAAACCCACCGGGGCATCGCCCCAGCCCCACAGGGAGCCCTCCCACCCCCACACACCCCTCACCAGTACCAGAAACCCACCGGGGCATCCCCCACCCAGCCCCGCGGAGAGCAGGACCCTCACACCCACCTTCTTGGTGTCCCAGGGCTTCAGTAAGTGCTTGTTGTCATCCAGGAAGTTCTCCTCGATGGGAGGCACTTGGAAAAGAAACACTGGCAAGGGGAGAAGGGCAGGGGTGAGCCTTGTGCAGAGGGGGCCAGCCCAGCCCCGCCAATGGGGAGTGTTAAACAGTAGCCATGCCTGGCATTAACAGGGCAATGGGCCCGAGACTACGGGTCCCAGCATGCAATGCTCCATGAGGAGCCAAGCAGCCTCTCAGTGCAGTGCACACTGGGAACTGTAGTTCTGCCAGGCCTGCTGGCCCTTAGGCAAGGTGATGTAGTTTCACTCATCCATGAGCTCCCATTCCCTGCCCTTGGCAATGAAGCAGAATGTGCCCCCCCCGGCATCTCCCCCCCACCCCCCACGGGCTGGGATCAGACCCCTCTTCATGCCCCACTGTGACGGCCAGGCAAGGTGGGCTGGGACAGGGTATTTACCTTTACTGTCCATGTCCCCGTCCAGGAAACCTGAAAGAGGGATGGGAACATGGTTAGCTAGGAGCAGGAGGATGAGGGCAGCTCCGTAAGAGAAGGAGGTTAGCAGAGGACCTACCGCGTGATCCAACGCCCAGTCACACCCCTGGGGAGAGAAGGCAGGAGGCCCGATCAGCTGGGCACTGCGAGAGGCAGGGCACCAAGGAGCAGCGCTCGGACCAGCTGCCTGACGGGAAAGCCAGTGGGGAAGGGAAGGTGAGGGTGAACGTCTGGGGTGACGCGGTGCAGCAGGACAGGGGGTGCGGAGCTAGACATGCCTAGGGGGGACGTGGTACAGCCGTTCTCGGACCAGGCTAGGAGATGGATCTGGCAGATACAACCAGGCAGGGAAGTCTGCAGCTTTCCTAGCATGTGGGAGCTAGCAGCAAAGAGTACCCACCTGCCATCAGACTGGCGCCCCAGGCCACCAACCGTACCAGGCGGCCGGCGATCAGAGCAGCCCTCCTGGGCTACCACAGGACTCGGCCAGCCTGCACACAGCCCAGGGTACAAAGCAGCAGCCAGAGGCTGGGTAAGGAGGGCAGGTGGGGAGCAGCGAGCTGGGGCAGGGAGAGGCAGAGAGCCGGGACATGCGCCCGCTGCAGTAGGCAGGAGCAGGCCGGCCGCAGAAGCCAAGGGAGCAGGGCTGGGGCGTTACTCACCGCTCCTGCGATTGGGAGGGGGGACACCCTGCGAGGGGCCCAAGTACATGTCCTGCGGGCTGGGGTTCATCACACTCGTGTGAAGCGCCGAATCCGAATTTGTTCTAAGGGCAAAAGATAAGGCTCCAGTCAGACCCCCCTGGGCCGAGACAGGACCCAACAAGACTGGTGCATCCTGGGGAAGTGTGAGAGCTGCCAGCATGTCTGCTGCGGTAGGAACCCTCCCGCCCCTCCGGCCGGGGAACCCACGCTCCCCTCCCGCCCCTCCGGCCGGGGAATCCACGCTCCCCTCCCGCCCCTCCGGCCGGGGAATCCACGCTCCCCTCCCGCCCCTCCGGCCGGGGAACCCACGCTCCCCTCCCTCCCTCCTCCGGCCGGGGAACCCACGCTCCCCTCCCTCCTCCGGCCGGGGAATCCACGCTCCCCTCCCTCCCTCCTCCGGCCGGGGAATCCACGCTCCCCTCCCTCCCTCCTCCGGCCGGGGAATCCACGCTCCCCTCCCGCCCCTCCGGCCGGGGAACCCACGCTCCCCTCCCGCCCCTCCGGCCGGGGAACCCACGCTCCCCTCCCGCCCCTCCGGCCGGGGAACCCACGCTCCCCTCCCGCCGGGGAACCCACGCTCCCCTCCCGCCGGGGAACCCACGCTCCCCTCCCTGCCCTCCGGCTGGCGAATCCACGCTCCCCTCCCTGCCCTCCGGCCGGGGAACCCACGCTCCCCTCCCTCCCTCCCTCCTCCGGCCGGGGAATCCGCGCTCCCCTCCCTCCCTCCCTCCTCCGGCCAGGGAATCCGCGCTCCCCTCCCTCCCTCCTCCGGCCGGGGAATCCGCGCTCCCCTCCCTCCCTCCTCCGGCTGAGGAATCCACGCTCCCCTCCCGCCCCTCCGGCTGGGGAATCCACGCTCCCCTCCGGCCGGGGAATCCACGCTCCCCTCCCTGCCCTCCGGCTGGGGAATCCACGCTCCCCTCCCTCCCTCCTCCAGCTGGGGAATCCGCGCTCCCCTCCCTGCCCTCCGGCTGGGGAATCCGCGCTCCCCTCCCTGCCCTCCGGCTGGGGAATCCGCGCTCCCCTCCCTCCCTCCTCCGGCTGGGGAATCCACGCTCCCCTCCCTGCCCTCCGGCTGGGGAATCCACGCTCCCCTCCCTCCCTCCTCCGGCTGGGGAATCCGCGCTCCCCTCCCTGCCCTCCGGCTGGGGAATCCGCGCTCCCCTCCCTCCCTCCTCCGGCCGGGGAATCCACGCTCCCCTCCCTCCCTCCTCCGGCCGGGAATCCACGCTCCCCTCCCTCCCTCCCCCGGCCGGGGAATCCACGCTCCCCTCCCTCCCTCCTCCGGCTGGGGAATCCGCGCTCCCCTCCCTGCCCTCCGGCTGGGGAATCCGCGCTCCCCTCCCTCCCTCCTCCGGCTGGGGAATCCACGCTCCCCTCCCTCCCTCCTCCGGCCGGGGAATCCACGCTCCCCTCCCTCCCTCCCCCGGCCGGGAATCCACGCTCCCCTCCCTCCCTCCCCCGGCCGGGGAATCCACGCTCCCCTCCCTCCCTCCTCCGGCCGGGGAATCCACGCTCCCCTCCCTCCCTCCTCCGGCCGGGGAATCCACGCTCCCCTCCCTCCCTGCCCTCCGGCCGGGGAATCCACGCTCCCCTCCCTCCCTGCCCTCCGGCGGGGGAATCCACGCTCCCCTCCCTCCCTGCCCTCCGGCCGGGGAATCCACGCTCCCCTCCCTCCCTGCCCTCCGGCCGGGGAATCCACGCTCCCCTCCCTCCCTGCCCTCCGGCCGGGGAATCCACGCTCCCCTCCCTCCCTGCCCTCCGGCCGGGGAATCCACGCTCCCCTCCCTCCCTGCCCTCCGGCCGGGAAATCCGCGCTCCCCTCCCTCCCTGCCCTCCGGCTGGGGAATCCACGCTCCCCTCCCTGCCCTCCGGCTGGGGAATCCACGCTCCCCTCCCTGCCCTCCGGCTGGGGAATCCGCGCTCCCCTCCCTGCACACGCTCAGCAGGAAGCTGCCTGGCTCCAAAAGCCACCTCCTGCTTCTTGAGGCTCACTGGGTTGTTCTCAGGAGAGCGGGCTGGTGGCGCTCAGACTGCATGGGATTCACAACAGGTATCTACAGAAACCCTGGGGAACAGCCGCCACGGGCCCTTCCCAGCAGAGGGGGGTTTGCTCCAGCCCAGAGGTGGCTGCGAGGGAAAGGGTCAGTCGGGGGAGGCGCTGTGCACACACAGACTCGTCCTAAGGCCACCCCAACCCGGGGGCACAGCTGGGCCCAGGCCCTGGAGCCGCTTTTCCTGGGGTGGCCCAAAGCGTGTGCTGCAGGGAAGGGGCTCCCGGAGGCCCCATGCATTGTCCTCCTAATGAGTCGGCCTGGGGCACAGGGAGGGGGCAGGGGAAGGACACACAAGGGGGATATTGTTCAGCTGAGGGGCCCAGCCTGCTCCCAGACAGGCAAGTCTCTCTCCCGCCCCCCACGCTGAGCCCCACGGCGGTGCCCCAGGAGCACGACTAGGGACATGTCCCTGCTCCCAGCACACGGTGCGCGCCGAGGGGCCGATGCTGAGCCCGCGGCCCCACGCCTGGGCACTGAGCCAGTCCCGCAAAGCGGGGCCACAGGATAGGGCGGCTGGGCTCCTTCATCCCCCCTTCACTTCCTGTCCTAAACAGCCCCGTGGCAGCAGCTATGGGGCAGGGGGTGGGGGCTGTACAGCACCCTGGGACCCATTTGGGGGGAAGGCCCCTGTGGCACAGAGGCTAATTGTTACCCCACCACACCCGTCTCCCGGGCAGCAGCCAGCTCCTCCTGCAGGCCTCCCATCGCTTGCGGCTAGGAAAGCAGTGGCTGGTGCACCAAGCTGGGGAGGGGCAAGGCCTGATCAGCCAGGGGCAGATGGGGGGGCATAGAGGGCAGACCAGCTGAAGGCAAGGGGCATGGATCAGCCTGGAATGGATGGATGGGTGGGGGGGCAGAGGGCAGACCAGCTGGGGGTGGGGGGGCATGGATCAGCCTGGAATGGATGGGTGGGGGGGCAGAGGGCAGACCAGGTGGGGGCAGGGGCCACGGATCAGACTGGCGCAGGGGGATGGGGGCACAGGGCAGACCAGCTGAGGGCAGGGGGCACACATCATCCTTGAGCTGATACAGGGCAGACCAGGTCGGGGGCGGCACAGATCAGCCTGGAGCAGGGGGGCAGGACAGACCAGCCCAGAGCGCTGGCAGGGCGGGGGCCGATCAGCTGGGGGCCAATCAGCTGGGGGCAGGGTGCGGGGGCACACAGATCAGCCTGGAGCGGGGAGGGGGGGGCAGGGCAGACCAGCCCAGAGCTCTGGCAGGGCAGGGGCCGATCAGCTGGGGGCAGGGCAGGGTGGGCTGCCTTCAGCTCTCGCTGCCGGTGCCAAACTCCCCCTCCAGCCGGTGGCTGTTTCCTTCTCCCCGGCCCCTGGGGCGCCCAAGGGCACTAACTGGCCCATTCCTCCCGCCCAGGGCCTGGGGGGGAAGGCGGGGGAGGCAGCTCCCCAAGGCCAGCCCGACGCTGCAGAAGGCCGGCTGGAGCAGCACGCGCCCAGCCAGCCTGGCACTGGCAGGAGGAGGGGGCCTCGGCCGCCCGGTCCCACCAGGCCCGGCCACCAGCCCGCAGGGGAGCGGAGCAGGGAGGGGCCCAGCCCGGCTCTGCCAGGCGAGGGTGGCGAACGCAGCTCCCTCGCCAGCCACGCGGGCAGCGCCTTGCAGCCGGTTACTCCATGGGGGTTGGGCAATGCTGCCTGCGGAGGGTTTCATAACTGCAGCCCTTGGAGGGCCGGGGCGTTTAACAGGAGCCGTTAACCGGCTGGAACAGGCCCAGCTGGGGGCAGGGCCCAGGCTGCTGATCGCCCCCTTCCGCCCCAGCCAGCGAGAATCCTCTGGTCCCGGCCGTTCAGTGCCCAAGGGACAGACCCGGGGCTCCAGGGCCCACTCACACCCTGCTGACACTGCCACCAGGAGGCACCGGGTGCCGTTTGAGGGCTCTGGGGAGGCTGGGCCCTGCCTTGCCCCCCGATTTGTTTCTCCTAAGCCCATGAATAGGCACTGGGCCCCCAGGATCTGGACTAGAGAGGAGCTGGAAGAAGGCTCCCCCCGATCCCTTCTGCGCAGCATGGCCAGCAGGACTTGGCTGGGTGGGCCGACTCATCACTCCCGGGGCAGAGCTGCCTGGGCCCAGCGTGCCCGCCCTCCCCTGTCCAACCGGCTCGCGCCCGTGCTCAGAGGGGCAGAAAGGCGAGGGACACAGGAGCCCTGTGACTAGATAGCTCGGTGTCGTGAAAGGGGCATAGCCGGGCACACGTACCCGGCAGAATCTCAGAGGGCGCTGCCCTGAGCCCAGAGAGCCGTTCACGAGCCCCCCGCTCCCTTGGCCACAGACACCTGCCACTGGCCCCTCAGCGCTACTGCACCCACCGCGACCCCCGACAGCCCCATGAACCCGAGAACCAAGCTGTGAAGGGCAACGGGACCCCGGGCCAAATCCTCAGCTGGTGTAAATCAGCGCAGCTCCACTGAGCCACCCCAGCCACCAATCGGGGGTGGGGGGCCTGAGCTCAAGATCCCCCCGACCCAACCGGACACTGGCCATTGGGCCAGGGGCCGCGGTACCAGACGGCTCGGGCAGAGAGAGGGAGAGAGAGAGAGAACGGAATCAAAAACCATTCACCTGTTGAGAGCCGACGGCAGCCTAAACAAGTGTCCTTTCTCCATGGGAAAGTTACCCCAGGGCATGGTCCTTTGTAACGAAAAACAGCAGGTTACTTTGAGGGGAGGGAATGGGCCCAGGGCCCCACCCGGGCAGCGGGGAGGGGTTAGTAACGCAGGGGGCAGCAGGGCGAGGTACCAGCTGCCAGTGGGGGAGGAGGCAGCCTGGAGGACATGGCCAGGGGGCACAGCTGCCCTAAGGGTGCCCCACGGCAGCCTCCTGTCAGACACACCCACACAAGGCAGCGCCAGCCACACAGCCCCGGGGCACCCCGGCCCAGGAAAGCTGCTGCAGCCGTGGGCCGATTCCAAGGACCACGGGGCCCGTCCAGAAGAGAGGGAGCCTGAACCAGCTTCATGCAAAGCTGCCAAAGGGCCCCCAAGCGTCAGCCCCGTGGGGCTGGGGGCGGCGGCCGGACGCCCTCCTTGGACGGGTGGCCCAGTATCGTCACCCTCGCTGCTCTCCCCCTGCAAAGCATGGACAGTGCCCTGCCCCTGGCGCTAAGGGGTCTCCCCTGGGCTGTGACATGCCCAGACCCCACCACCACCGGGCCCCGCAGCGGAGCAGCAGAAGGGATCTCGGCCGGGGGAACGGCCTGGACCCACACCACAGACAGCTACACTGAACCTGGCTGGGAACCCGGGGCTCCTGGTCCAGAGGCTCCCCGTGTACTGCCAATCCCGGGGGGAGCCAGAGGCTTCTGTGCCAGGACTTGCCCCTCCTCCCCCCTACTTGGGAAGGGGGGGCTGGTGCTGAGCGAGGCGCAGTAGAGTGGGGTCAGATGACCACAGAGGAAGGACTGAATGCAACAGAGTGGAGAGGGAAAGGCTCAAGCCAGGGTGAGTTAGCAGCGGGGGGCGCAGTGTTAGGATGGGGGGGAGGAGACCCAGTTGCTCTGTGTGCAGGGGGAATGACCCTCGGTGCAGCAGCTCCTGCTGCCACCCCCCGCCCCCGGGCGCCTGCGAGGCGCTGGCCGCTTGCCTGAGCAGTCCCTGGGTTGCACAATTCAAAGGGTGGGGCCAGCACGTGCCAAAGGGAGCTGGGAGCACTGCTGGGAGCTCAGCACCTAATTTCCCTAGGCCAGAGATTCCCGGTGGGGGCTGGGCGAGGTCTCTGCAATGGGCGACTCCAGCGGTCAGCTCCTTTGGGTGCAAGTGGCAGCCAGGGGCCCTGGCGCCAGACGCGCCTGCGGAACTGGGTCTGGGTCTGCTCCACGCATGGCAAGCTCCGGCCGGGGCACACCCCATGGGCAGGGGCACATCCCATGGGCAGGCACCCCCAGATATCTGGCTGTTGGAGGGTGATCTGAGCCCCTCTGGGCTCAGGGGGTTTCACCCTCATGGGGCCTGGCTGGGACGAGCACCGGGTGGGCTGCATGGCCCTCACCAGGGAAACCAGACAGACTCCCACAGCCCCCTGGGCTGTTCCCCACAAGGTCCAGCTTTCTGCCCCTGATCCACTGCCTTCCCTGTGCAGCCTGGCCCCCGGGACACCTTCCTAACCCCCTAGCCAGGGCCTGAGGCCTCCCTTGTATGCCCTGGCACAGCCAGCGTTGAGCCAGGAGAGACTCCGGCGGGAAGCGTCCTGGCAGCTGCCCCCCGGGCGATCTGCAGCCAGCCTGCTAGAGGCCTTTCGGCCAAACCACAGCTGCATTTGGAAATGCTGGTCCCTCCACCTTGGAAAGGTTGGGGCGGGGGGGGTGCCTGGCCATGAGGCCGGGGGCCGAGCCAGGCTCTGGCAGGGAGGCATCACACAGATCTGTCCTCCACCCATCCAAGCACAGGTGAGCCCCCCAGAATGAAATGAAGCCACGTTTGCAGGTCACGCATGTCCAGAGACAGACAGAGCCCCCCAGATTGATCCCGTACCAGACCCGCAAGCCCGCCAGCCCCTGGGACCTTGTGCCACCCCCACCAGCCTCCTGGGGGACTCGGGGCCACCCGCAGCCCGGCTGTGAAGTGCACAGAGCTGCTCTGGGGCTGACCGTGGCCCCACGCAGGCTGCTCCCCGAGAAGCCCGCTGCCAGCAAGGGCACAGGCTGGGGGGAGCTTGCACAGTCTCCCAGCCAGCCCCCAAGGGATGCGCATCTGCACTGAGGGGATCTCGGGTGGATAAAGGGCACCAAGCCCAGGAAACCAAGACAAACCGTCTCCCCTACACTCCTGCTCCCGCAGGGCAAACAAGCAGCACGAAGGCCCTTGACGAGCACCACTGATGGAGGGAGGGCGGGGGGACCGAGTACATGTTGAAGTTCCCTTCCTCTCTGGGGAAACAGTGACCACTCTGGCTCTGCCTGGCCATCGCCCGGGATGGCAGCCACCCGCTGGCACGGGGGCACCAGGGTTTCCCGGGGAAGCTGCCCCGGCACCTGCTCTCTAGACTGACCAACAGTGAAGCAGATCAAGGCGGCCGAAGTGCAAGGAGCAGCGTTAACTGCTGCCCTCAGCAGGGAGACGAGTCCCAGCAGGTAACTGGCCTCCCACAGCCCGGGCCACACAGGGGCACTGCCCACTGGCACTTGGCCTTTTCACATGAAGAGGGGCCGCAAACGGCTCCATTACCTACAGATCGCGGGCACCTGGGGGGCTCCTGGCAAGTTGCCGGTGCAGCCTGGGCTGGGCCCACCTGCAAAGCGGACGCTGGCAGCTGTGGCAGGCTCCCAAAGGCCAAAACACCGGCTCTGTCCCGAAGCAATTCACCCCCAGGCAGAGAGCGGCCTGAGGATCTGCTGTTCTGCGGCTGATCCTGGCTCTGGCCGAGCCCCCGGGAGAGCCCTGCCGAGTCGCGGCCCCTCAGACTGCTCGGCCAGCTGGACGCCTCTCGCTGCTGCCTGACTAGCCTTGCTGAGTGCCAGCGAGGGAACGGGCCCCTCCCCACGGCCGGCATGGCTCTCCCAGCCCCTCGGGGATTCCAGAGGCCACATGCTGGGACGGTCACCGGATGGCAAACGAGGAGGCCTGGTCCCTTCCACAGAAAGGGCCTATTGGGCCCAGCCCAGCCGTTCCACCCCCTGCTGCTGCAGGAAGCTCCGGCTCTCGAAATTCTACACCCACAGGGGGCTGGGAGCTCAGCCCAGGGGTGAGGGGACCCCCCAGCCCCAGCCAGTCACAGAGGGCGTCTGGCTCTGGTGGGCACCTACGGGGGCACCACTGGGACGGGACGTTGTACCCAGGGGCGTGGCAGGGAACTCCTGAGATCACTGAACTGGAGCAAGGAGCGAAATCAGCCCCAGCTTCCTGGTTCAACTCTGCACCTTTGACAGCTCCATGTGCTGCACCAGCCTCAGTCGCTCCCCCCACTAGCCCCTCTCTGCCTGGCTGAAGAGACCCCGATAGACCCCTAGGGAGCAGGGAGCCTGCAGACAGCTGCCCGGGAGCTCGGGCCAGGGCCAGGCTCTGCAAAGGGGATTTCCTCAGCTGCAGCTGGTAGCCCAGGGCCAGTGACCCTGTGGGCTGGGGGGGAGGGCAAAGACCTGGCAGCCCCGTGCCCCAACAGGGCTGCTCCTATGTCCGGGGGGGCGAGTTACCTTCTCCAGCTGGGCTCGGGGGGAGGCGACAGGTAGGCCGGGCTGTAGGGAGAGCTGTCGATGTGAGCACAGAGTTAAGGACCAAGCCGAGAGCGCCTATGAAGAAGCAGAGTTGGAGACGACCGGGGGGGGCTGTGGCAGGGCACATGTGATCATAACAGCCGCCAAAGCAGCCCCCCCAAGGGGCCCCTGGGCCCACGCGGCGCCGTCCCACAGAGCAGGCCGCAGCGCTGCTAAAGGATATCTGGCGCATGCATCGGCGCAGGGGAGACATCATCCGCCGGGGGTCTCGCTGCACTCGCTCCACCAGGCCGTGGTGCCGGGTGCTGCGCGCGGAGTCCAGAGGCGAGTGCAAGGGGCCCTGCGGAGACACAAAGGGGCGTCTCGAGGAGAGCCGGAGCACGACGGGTGTACAGCCCCGCGGCGCTGGCCACCGGCCCCAGAGCACTGAGCACGCAGGACCAGAGCAGGCCCCACTGCAGGGCCCCGCAGCCGACAGGTGAAGAGACTCCACACATGCAGCATTGCGGCGGGGGGATTTCTTCCCAGCCCACTGGACAGGACTTGGCTGCAGCCTGTGCATGACGGAGAAGCAGCATTACCCAGCCTTCCTCCCAAGCAGAGCATCCCGCAGGCTGCCCCACGTCGACGCCCTTTGCTCCCCCGAGCCCCCGAGCCGCGTGGGGTCGCTCCCAGGCCACAGGACAGGACCTTGCGGATTGGGGAGGGGCGTGGAGCCCGCCTGTGCCCGCAGGGGGAGCTGCCACACGGCTACCGGGCCTGTTACCTGGAATTCGGAGACGCCGCTCCCGATCTGGTTGACGTTGGGCAGCGAGCCGCTGTAGTAGGGTCCCCGGCTGTGAGCCAGACGCAGCTTCTGAGCCTGCAGCTGGACCAGAGAGAGAGGAGGCAGCGTCAGAGCCGGCCGGGCAAAGCCCCTTTACGGGCAGGGACTCCGAGGGCTGGAGCGACCCGTCCGCCAGCGGCAGAGCTAGGAATACGCGTCTAATCCCTGGGCCTCTCGGAGCTAGGAGCAGAACCCCCAGGCCCTGTTCTTGCCACTAGACTAGGCTGTTAGCGGGGGGGACCGAGGGTCCCAATCGGCCTGGCCCCCAGCTGACTTTCCCAGCCCATCCTGCACACCTCCTGCCCGTCAGCCAATCCGGCGCTACAGCTGGGAACCCCCCTCCTCTGCAGTCCTGGTGGGTGCATCGCTGTGTGCCCCTAAACCGCTGACTGCCAGAGGCTGGGACCGGACCCTCTGCACCCATTACTGGAGGGTAGCAAACAGAACATGCTCCAGACACAATCCCGGCAATGACAGGCCAGCAAGTCACATTCAGCACCAGAGAACCTGGCTGAAACTGGGGTGAAAACCTATCAGAGACGTAGCTGCGCGGTCGGGTCGGGGAAGAGTCAGCGCAGCGTCTGTAAAGGGCAATCATGCCTCCGCTTGGACGGGTCAACAAGCATGAGGACAAGGGGGATCGGGGGTTAGAGTGAACTTGGACTTTCAGAAAGTCTGTCACAAGGTCCCTCAGCAAAGTCGACCCGATGGTGGGATAGGAGTGAAGGGCCTCTCCTCCACCAGTAATGGATTAAAAGACAGGAAACAAACAGGCACCAAGACACCCGCGCGCCCGGGCGCCGAACACCCCAACCCAGCTGCACGTCCGAAGCCGGGTCAGATCCCCACATTTGGGACCCATCCCAGCTACTCAGAGCACCCCTGCGACACGAGCCGGCTGCCCGGGAGTCCCCAGCTGACCGCAATGGGGGGGCTGGACAGTTTACATCAAGTACTGGCCCAGAGCCAGCGTCCACGTTCCCTCTCTGGCCTGAGGCTTCCAGGCCTAGGCAGGCTGCCCGCTCTGCGGAAGCCCACAATCAAGGGCAGGGGAAGTCCGGCAGGAGAGGCTGTTATTGCAAAACGTCAGGCTGGAGATGCCAGGGTGCGAGCAGCCCCGGGGAGGGGGAAGCCCAGAGGAAGTTCCTGTGCCCGCACGGCTGTTCGTGGCACAAGCTGGATGGAGGGGCAGGAGCTGCAGCACGCTCGGCAGCGGATGCCCAGGCAGAGAGGCACCCCCTGGACAGGCCAGGCAACGAGAAGCAGCCCCCAGCTGGGGCAGCCGTTCAGATCTGCAAGCCAGCAGCCGGGGGCAGCGCCTGCCTGCCTCACCCACCCCGGGGGCATGGGGCTAAGGCCACAACCACCAGTGGAGCCAACTCAGCTCCCAGGCAGGCTCCAGAGCAGACCCGGCAGCACGCTGCCCATGCCCATCTTGGGGAAGGCATGGCCGCGGCGCTCTCACTAGCGAGCCAACTCCCAGAGGGAGCCAGCCCACCAGGCTAGAGTCTGATACGCGGTCACAGGGACCAGCCCAGCCTGCTTCTGCCCAGCATCGGGAATGGACGCGGGGGGCCCTGGGACAGGCCAGGCACAGCCAGAGACAGTCTGGGGTGGAGGGGCACGGAGCATCCCGGGGCTGAACTCACCCCGCCCCCCACAGCTTGCCTGGCTCCACAGCGCCCCCTCTGGATGAGCCAGGAGCTGCAGCGACCTGCTGTGGAAGGAGACTTGGGCTCCCCAATAATAAACTCAGCATCGGCCGCACTGAGCCATCCTCTCCGGGTGAGGGGCACCCTGGAACATACGAACGGGCAGACTGGGTCAGACCAAAGGTCCATCTAGCCCAGTGTCCTGTCTTCCGACAGTGGCCAATGCCAGGTGCCCCAGCAGGAATGAACAGAACAGGGAATCACCAAGTGAACCATTCCCTGTCACCCATTCCCAGCTTCTGGCAAACAGAGGCTAAGGACACCATCCCTGCCCATCCTGGCTAATAGCCATTGAGGGACCGATCCTCCATGAACTTATCTACTTTTTTTGAACCCTGTTATAGTCTCTGGCAAGGAGTTCCACAGGTTGACTGTGTGTTGGGTGAAGAAATGCTTCCTTTTCTTTGTTTTAAACCTGCTGCCTATTGATTTCATTGGGCAACCCCTACTTCTTGTGTTATGAGAAGGTGTAAATAACACTTCCTTGTTTACTTTCTCCACACTAGTCATGATTTTATAGACCTCAATCATATCCACCCTTAGTCGTCTCTTTACCAAGCGAAAACTCCCAGTCTTATTAATCTCTCCTCATACAGAAGCCGTTCCATACCCCTCATCATTTTTGTTGCCCTTTTCTGAACCTTTTCCAATTCCAATAGATCTTTTTTGAGATGGGGCCACCACATCTGCACGCAGTATTCAGGACATGGGTATACCATGGATTTAGAAAGCGGCAATAGGATATTTTCTGCCTTATCATCCATCCCTTTCCTAACGATTCCCGACATTCTGTTCACTTTTCTGACGGCCGCTGCACACAGCAGCCCTGTCGCAGAGAGGGGCACGGCCAGGCCCAGACTGCGAGAGGGCTGAGAGCCGGAGTCTCTCCTCTGCCAGGGAACTGGACACACACACAGGGGGACGAATCCTGGGCTAACATCAGATTCAATCACCATTGCCTAGAACCAGCTCAGAAATAATGATCTAGAGCCGGGCTCTGGAGCCATCCCAACGAAGTAGTGGGATGGGAGCAAAGCACAAGATACCGCGCCCTGGGGACAGCCCCACAGCGACCCCCGGGGTACAAGGACCCAGCACAGATCTGCCAGCTCCTTGGCTCAGCACGGGCAGCTCTGCAAGGTACCTGCACAGCAAAGCCCCCAAGCAGAGGGGCCGGCAGCGGAGCCAGCGCGAGCCAGGCGCCGGGGGCGAGGGCGGGCAGAGGGGCCGGCAGCGGAGCCAGGCCCCGGGGGCGAGGGCGGGCAGAGGGGCCGGCAGCGGAGCCAGGCCCCGGGGGCGAGGGCGGGCAGAGGGGCCGGCAGCGGAGCCAGGCCCCGGGGGCGAGGACGGGCAGAGGGGCCGGCAGCGGAGCCAGGCCCCGGGGGCGAGGACGGGCAGAGGGGCCGGCAGCGGAGCCAGGCCCCGGGGGCGAGGACGGGCAGAGGGGCCGGCAGCGGAGCCAGGCCCCGGGGGCGAGGACGGGCAGAGGGGCCGGCAGCGGAGCCAGGCCCCGGGGGCGAGGACGGGCAGAGGGGCCGGCAGCGGAGCCAGGCGCCGGGGGCGAGGACGGGCAGAGGGGCCGGCAGCGGAGCCAGGCGCCGGGGGCGAGGACGGGCAGAGGGGCCGGCAGCGGGGCCAGGCGCCGGGGGCGAGGACGGGCAGAGGGGCCGGCAGCGGGGCCAGGCGCCGGGGGCGAGGGCGGGCAGAGGGGCCGGCAGCGGGGCCAGGCGCCGGGGGCGAGGGCGGGCAGAGGGGCCGGCAGAGGGGCCAGGCGCCGGGGGCGGGCAGAGGGGCCGGCAGCGGGGCCAGGCGCCGGGGGCGGGCAGAGGGGCCGGCAGCGGGGCCAGGCGCCGGGGGCGGGCAGAGGGGCCGGCAGCGGGGCCAGGCGCCGGGGGCGAGGACGGGCAGAGGGGCCGGCAGCGGAGCCAGGCCCCGGGGGCGAGGACGGGCAGAGGGGCCGGCAGCGGAGCCAGGCCCCGGGGGCGAGGGCGGGCAGAGGGGCCGGCAGCGGAGCCAGGCCCCGGGGGCGAGGGCGGGCAGAGGGGCCGGCAGCGGAGCCAGGCCCCGGGGGCGAGGGCGGGCAGAGGGGCCGGCAGCGGAGCCAGGCCCCGGGGGCGAGGGCGGGCAGAGGGGCCGGCAGCGGAGCCAGGCCCGGGGGCGAGGGCGGGCAGAGGGGCCGGCAGCGGAGTCAGTGCGAGCCAGGCACCGGGGGCGAGGATGGGCAGAGGGGCCGGCAGCGGAGCCAAGCGCCGGGGGCGAGGACGGGCAGAGGGGCCGGCAGCGGAGTCAGTGCGAGCCAGGCCCCGGGGGCGAGGGCAGGCAGAGGGGCCGGCAGCGGAGCCAGGCCCCGGGGGCGGGCAGAGGGGCCGGCAGCGGAGCCAGGCGCCGGGGGCGGGCAGAGGGGCCGGCAGCGGAGCCAGGCGCCGGGGGCGGGCAGAGGGGCCGGCAGCGGAGCCAGGCGCCGGGGGCGGGCAGAGGGGCCGGCAGCGGAGCCAGGCGCCGGGGGCGGGCAGAGGGGCCGGCAGCGGAGCCAGGCGCCGGGGGCGAGGACAGGCAGAGGGGCCGGCAGCGGAGCCAGGCCCCAGGGGCGAGGGCGGGCAGAGGGGCCGGCAGCGGAGTCAGTGCGAGCCAGGCACCGGGGGCGAGGATGGGCAGAGGGGCCGGCAGCGGAGCCAAGCGCCGGGGGCGAGGACGGGCAGAGGGGCCGGCAGCGGAGTCAGTGCGAGCCAGGCCCCGGGGGCGAGGGCGGGCAGAGGGGCCGGCAGCGGAGCCAGGCGCCGGGGGCGAGGACGGGCAGAGGGGCCGGCAGCGGAGCCAGGCGCCGGGGGCGAGGGCGGGCAGAGGGGCCGGCAGCGGAGTCAGTGCGAGCCAGGCACCAGGGGCGAGGGCGGGCAGAGGGGCCGGCAGCGGAGCCAGGCGCCGGTGCGAGGACGGGCAGAGGGGCTGGAGAGGAAACTTCTGGCTCCGGCCATCAGCACACGAAGCAGCCCGGCTGCCACACGTCTCTGCTGCGGGTCCTTCTGCTGCGAGCACACTGAGGCGTCTTGGCTCCAGCCCCGGCGCGGATTCAGGCCAGGGGACCGTCATGGGGACCGGGAGCCAGCCAGCTCCTTGGGAGCACATGGGGATATGTTAACATCATCTCTAAAGACACCTGGCCCCCAAGCGCCACCGCTCAGCCACCGCCACGGAACTGCCAGGCTGGGTTCCCACGACGGGCCAGCCACTAGCATCAGCATCCCAGGTCACCGGCCCAGCTCCGAGCATCCCCCTTCCCTGCCTAAGGGCTCAGCCACGGGCACAGGGCACTGCCCTCCCTCCGGAGAAGGGGACCAGGGCGGTGCTCAGCCCAGGCCAGGCCAGAGCCAGAAGGACAGGAAGCCCCCTACATGGGACCTGGAAGCTTCTCTTCCGGCCCAGGCCTGGCACGGTGCCCACTCTGCTACCCTCTCAGCCCTTCCTGCTGGGGGCTGGGGACACACCTGCCAGGAGAGACCCAGACTTCCTCATCCTTCCCCGTGACATCAGGAGGGACAGAAAGATCAGCGCTGAAACCCGCACACTGGGCAACGGCCCAGCCGCCACTTCCAGGACGAGCTCCAGTGAGTCAGGATCCTGCTGCCAAGTCACGGGCCGACTCCCCGCCCCGCAGTCCCCACGGCTAAAGGTCGGCTCGCCGTGCGGCTGCCCTGGGAGAGCTCGGGGGGGGCGGGGGGAGCTCGGGGGCTACCCTGGGGAAGGAAGCAGAGAGCAGGCTCTGGGAACGAGAGGAGACAAAGGACCGCTAGGGACTCATCTGCCCCGAGCAGAGTCCCAAAAGCCCAGCCAGACTTGTCGAGCGCAGATCCCAGCCACCTGTCGGCCGTGGCACAGAGGGGCTGCCAGGCTGCACCCTCGCAGGGGAGGGGGCCGAGACAGGGAGCCGGCTGGGGTAGGAGTGGAGCCAGGTTGTTCCTTATGGGTCATACGGTGGCCCAGCCTCTGCAGCACCCAAGGCCTTTTCAGGGGGCAGGTTTAACCAGCCCACGCACAGAATCACCAGCACTGGGAGCACCTCCCAGGGGCGGGGATCTGGCCACAGGCCTCACCATGGAACGGGGGCTTAAAGCCGTGACCCGCGGAGGGGGAGGAGCTTAAAGCCGTGACCCGCGGAGGGGGAGGGGCTTAAAGCCGTGACCCGCGGAGGGGGAGGGGCTTAAAGCCGTGACCCACAGGGGCAGATGCAGAGCAGAGCAGGTCTCCGCTCAAGACCGGACAAAGAGATGCTCCCATTGGCAACCCTGCTCCCCAGCGACTGGCCCTGCTCCCGAACGAGAGGATCAGGCTAAACAGGGCAGGAAAGGCCAGGCCGGCGAGCTAGCGTTGGCAGCCTGATGCCCACAGAGCAGGCACCACGAGGACACAGCCCTGTCCTGGCCAGACAGCCCCCGTGCTCAGGGCAGAAAGGCTGAGACTGCCAGCGAAGAGGCCACCAGTCGGCATCCGAAGCGAAGCGGGCGTCTGCGACGGGGACACGCCAGCTAGAAACTGACCTAGCCCCTGACACACACCCCGGCAGGGATCGATGAAATGCCATCTCAGCCCCACAGAACTGGGAGGCAGAGATTCAACCCTGGCACCACCACCAAGCGCCAGAGTGCGGTTCCCCTGCAGAACTGACCGTCAGCCGCCCAGCCCCTCGCCTGTCTCAGTTCTCACACCGACTCCAATAGCTGGCGATAAGATCTCTGGGAACAAGGCCGCCCACGGTAGCAGCAGACACACCAGTGCCAGTTCGCTCATCGGACCCCCCCACCCCAGCCAGTGCTGAAACCCCTGCAGCAACGAAGCCCCCGATCGTAAATTCCTGAGCTTAAAACCAGCAAAATCCAGATGGCAGAAAAAAGGGAGATTTAGTCACCAGCTGTCTCTGCAGCGCGCCGGGATTAGGGCTCCGAGCCGGCCTGGGTTACGGGCTCAGGATCTAGCTCCATTTCCCAATGTCAGGGCCCCTGGCGGGAGAAAGCAGACTCAGCCCCGGGGGCTCTGCGCGTCTTCAGCTGGGCCCTTTCTGAACAGGGAGGGCCCGGGGGCTGGCTCACAGCAGGAGCGAAGTATCAGAGGGGAGCCGTGTTAGTCTGGATCTGCAGAAGCGACAAAGGGTCCTGTGGCACCGTATAGACTAACAGACGTATTGGAGCATGAGCTTTCGTGGGTCAATACCCCCTTCTTCGGATGCAAGCAGTGGAAAAAGGGAGTGAAGAATTCCTTCCTGACCCCTACAGCTGGTCCACTCCCCACCCAGACACCGGAGCTCTTAGCACAGGCCCCAGGGTTCCTCGTGGGAAATGCTATGGCAGAGCCAGTCCCATAGACAGACACTCCCCCCACCCTCCGAGATCCAGGCTCTCTGGAGAGGACAGCGCCAGCTAGTTTGGAATAAACCAGCAGCGAAGGTAAAGGCCCCGCACAGGGCACCACTGACAGTGCCCACAGCACAGCCACAGATGGCCACTGACCACGGCCAGCTCGGGACAGGAGCCAGCTTCCAGCAGCTCGGTCAAGCCCTGGGGACGGAACTCCCCTCTGCCCCCAGAGGGGGGGCTCAGAGCGAGGCAGGGGGACGGGAAGCTGCCACTCCACAGAGCGCACCTGATCTGGGAACCCTGCGGGGCTGCACACCTGGCAGGAGGTGGGAAGGGACAGCGCTGGTCCCTACAGCCCGTGCTCCAGGGTAGCAGCTCAAACTACGCAGCCAGCAGAGAGCCCTGGCTCCTGCCACGCTCCTTGCCAGTCCTCCTCTAGCTACTCCTGCTGCCCACAGCCCCTGGTCCTCAGTCAGCGCAGGGCAGCCTGATGCCCGAGGGAACGTCGGACGCACTGCCTGAGCCGTTAGCTAGCCCCGGATCTCGCGCTGAGCCGCTAGCTAGCCCCGGATCTCGCTCACGTTTCCTGACCAAGCAATTCTGGGGATCACCGGGCAGCGCAAGGATCGCAGGGAGGGCAGTTCTGCCCAGGTCCCCCAGCACTGCTGTACATTAACCAGCTGTTTACTGTGCAAACACGGCTCTGGAGCCACACTCGGCAGTGAGGAGATGGCTCGGCTTTGGGGCTGACAACGCCAGGCAAGTTGACATCCATGTCTTTATTTCTTAGCTGCACGTCTGGGGGCTGGGCTCACTTGGCCCATCAGGGAGCGCTGGGCTCAGCACGCCGAGGAGCAGTGACCCCAGTGAAGGACGCCCCCCGAGGCATCTCCTTTCCATCACCACCTGGCCTGACCTGCAGCCGCCTCAGCCCCATCTCCGCTCCCCTGGGGGGCTGCAACCCCCTGCGCCAGACCTCCCGAGTCCCCGGAGCGCAGCCCACTCGGAATGCACTCCCGGGTTTGATCAGCTCACTCAAGCCCATGAGCTCCCCATTCACACCAGGAGCCTGTTCCACCGCCCCGGCTCCTTTTCAGATCCCACCTGCCTCCTGGAGCCAGCCTCTCCCTGTCCCTTCACCGCCATGAACGAGATCCTCTGCGGCTCCCGCCACCTGCAAGGGCCCCCCGGATCTCTCAGCTCCTGTATTTCAAACTGCAGCTGCAAACACCTGCCCCCCACTCTGCCTCCCTCAGCAGCTCTTCTGAGAAGGACATCCCGTTGGAGCATCATATGTCCCTACGAGAGGCATTAGCCTAGGCTGCAGCCCGGGACAGTAGAATCAGAGGCTCAGGCTGCTGGCCAAATCCCAGGTTTGGTAATGTTCATGCATCCCCATCGACTTGGGGGGGGGGGGGGGGAATGGGAACCGGTCTCGCTCGCTGCTGGACCCGGAGCCAAGTCAGTGGGGACACAGCGCTGCCCCTCCTGCTCTGCCTCCCAGCCCGCCCCCAAACATCGCCCAGCCGAGGGCTCAGGGCCTGGGTTTACTCTTAGCCACTTCAGAAAGCTCTGGACAAAGCACCGATCGGGAAGGTCGGTCCCGAGCCTCCGACGTCCCACGGGAAGGGCTGCTCGGGGGGGACGGGGGGGACACGATACCTTCCTGGTCCCACGTCCCAGATCACACCCCGGCCGGCCGGCGCCTCTGTTCCCTACATGCCATTTTCTCATGCTTTACCCAGGCTAATTTTAAGCCTCTCTAGGGATGCGGCCTCCACCGCTCGGCTCCTCGTGGGAGACTCCGGCCGGATGCTGCGGAGCGCGCTGCCGGGAAGGGCTGCCCGGGGTCCAGCCCAAAGCTTTCGGGGCCGCGGGCAGCAGCCTCCCAACCACGAAGCTGCCGCAGTCCGGGCTGTTTCCTCCGACCCACGCGGGAAGCCACGGGCCCGCTTCGTGGCACTCCCGAGGCGAGGCGGCGTGGGCTGAGCTGCTGGGGCCGACCCCAGGCCCGGCTGCCCCCCCCCCCCCCCATGCCCCAGCAGCGGTGGGAAACCAGCCGCCACCCACGACCACCGGTCAGCCCCTTGCCCGCCGCCAGAGACCAGGCCTGGGCCAGGGACCCCGGCGGGCGGGCACCGGGCAGCCCGGACCGAGACCAGGGGCTGGGGAGACTCCAGCTGGACCGAGCCGGGGACACCGGCCTCCTCCAGCCCCGCTCCCTCGGCTGCTGCCCGGCGCCGGGGGCCCCCTCGCCGGGCCCGCCCCGCTCCCCACCGCCCCACGGGCGGACCTCGGGGGACACACCCCCGGCCGCACCTGCCGCCCCGCCGCCCCCTGACCTCCGGGGCTCCTGCGGCCCCCCCCGCCCGCCGGTCCCCGGCCTCAGCCCCGCCCCCCGCCCCGGTCCCCGGCCCCGGTCCCCCCCCGCCGGTCCCCGGCCGCTCACCCGCGTGGAGCCGATCTCCATCATCACCTCCTCGAAGGCCGCCGTCTCCTCCGCCTGCCGCTGCTTCTGCAGCGCGATCTTCTCGCTGAACTTGCGGGGGTTGGAGGCGCCGGCGCCGGCCGAGGAGCCCGGCCCGGGCCCGGCCCCGGAGCCAGACGCCGCCATCTTCCCTGCTCAGGCAGCTCCTGCCGCCGCCTCGCAGGCCGCAGGCCGCAGGCCTCGGCCGAACAACACGGCGGCGCGGGGCATCCCGGGAGGCGTAGTTTATTTCCCGCCTGGCCCGCCGTTCTCCCTCTAGGGGGCAGCCGACGGAAACGGACTACAGCTCCCAGAGCGCCGCGCGCGCCGCCGACGGAGACGCCGCCCGGGGCTGCCGGGAGTTGTAGTCCTGCGCGGGGAGGAAGCGCGCGCTCTTCCGCGGCTGACGAGGGGCTCGGAGACTACAGGTCCCGCCGTGCACCGCGCGCCCTATAACTCATGCCCCAAGAATCCATCCCAGGCGGTCTGCACCGCACGGGCCCGCTCCGGCCTGTCAGGAGTGGTGCGTCAGGGGCGGGGGTCCTGCTTTTGTTGCTACTAAACGGCTTGAGCTGGCGGGGGCTTTACAGAGATGCCACAGCAGCGGGGCTAGAGCTCCCCTAGAGCTGTTGGAAGCTTGCAGCTGGAATTGAACGGGGCACTAGTGAACCTGGCCCGACTGCCCTTTGCACCACTGCCTAGTGCAAGGAAAGGGAACGCTGCACAGGGCACCCGTGAACCTGGCCATCGACTGCCCTTTGCACCATTGCTGAGGCCAGGGTAAAGCTGTGGCACGAACTCTCACAGGATCCAAGAGCTGCTCCAGATTTCCCCCAGCTGCCGGTCCAGGCACAAAGGGCATTTCTTGGATCGGCTTCCACGCGTGAAAACAGGGCGCACGACACCTCAGCCCGCATTGTTTTTAAAAATTGCCAAAAGAATGTTCAGGAATCAGTTGCATGTGCAATTCTCCGCCTGGGGGGGAAGGAAGAGAGAAGGAGAGACCCACATGAGAGAGTTCAGTCAAGTGACTGACAGCCGCCGGGCACGGAGGCGCTGGCTGCAACAGAATAGCCTCAGTCAGAGTGAACGGCGAAGACGTAGATAAATCTCTGCATTAAGCATCTTCACAGAACTTTCATATGCCTTTGTATTATGCCTCTCCATATAACCTTGCATTAAGCCTATCCCTATATAACCTCTATTTTCATTCAACTTTGTATCAAGTCCTTTGATATGAGAACTTTGTATCAGATCCTCGTATAGAAACGTTGTATTGAGCTTTGGTATAATGTTATAGCCCCTACGGATAGTATCGTTAAGGTAGAAGAAAAATGTCATTTCACTAGGAGTAGAATAAAACCTCCCCCCCGCCACCTACTTTGTAATCAATTGCCCTGTTGACTGAATGAGGTGTGAAGGAGTGAGGCGGGAAGGCAGCACTTCCAGACACTGCAACAGTTGGGGAGGGGATGGAAGCCAGACCCAAGAACAATAAAATTTGTCATGTGGGCTCACTGAAGAAGAGCAGACATATTGCCGGCCTTGGGGGCTAGAAGCCGGCACCTTCTCCTGAAAACCCCCTCTTTGACCAGCATTGGGACAACACCCAGAGAGAAGCAGCACAAAGACCAAGGGACACAGACCCAGATTTTGAATCTGGGATAGATTCACATGCGAGGGAAGCGACTATAAAAGTGAGGCGTCTGGCAGAGGACCCCGGGTCTCGTCTTGTCACCATCGGAGCATCGATCCGGATCGACTCCACCCCTCCCCCAACTAACTCACCTGGCCAGTGACGTTAAGGGGAGCAACTAGTTGGTAACAACAAGACGGAGTGTGTGTGTGTGTGTGTGTGTGAGTGTGTGTGAGTGCATGGGTGTGATATAGAGATAACAGTGTTGATTGATACGTGTATTACCAATAAATGTGGCGCTTTGCCTTATCCCCCTGAAAAGATCCCATGCAGCACTTTAAGTACAACAAAGGCACGGCTGCACTCTAATGATTCTCCAGCTCGGACTTCCCAGCACTGCCTGGCTCCCCTGTAGCTCTCCTTTGCTCTGTAGGGCCAGGCGGGCGTTACCCGGCCCCAAGCATGGCCTTGGCACTAAACCCATTTCAAAGCCCTTTACACACATGCACTGAGAAAACCGGCATGAGACAGTGAATAACAGCATCCCCTCCTCTCTGCTCTGGATAGGGCAACAGGCCCAGAGCAGTGCAGTCACTTGCCCCGGGTCTCTTAATGGATCTGTGTCAGGGCCCGAAGGCTTGGAGCCGCTGGGCACGTCAGGCCCCCCTCGGCACTTACAGGCGATAGCGTTTTCCAATCCGGCCTTGGGGGAAGCAGAGGGAAATGAGCGACTGGGCTCTTTTACAACCCAACGCCTTCTGTGATACAGTTAAACCTAAAACTGGCCCCACGACGAACCTCCCCATCAAACCAAGCTCTGCTTTCCTGGGAGAGACCAGAGCCTTCCCCATGGAAAACACACTCCAGAAGCAGCGGGGCTAGCATGTGGCCTCCCTGGCAAACTCGAGCCAAGCTGGCAGGCAGGCCAGGTTCGCAGCTGAAAGGCCTGTACACGTGCTAAGCATGGCTTGAGGAGTCAGGAACCCCCAGCGATTTGTTCTGTCGCCCAGGGCTGGGAGCAGGGCTCATTCAGTACCAGCCAAAAGCCTGAGGCACTTCTTGCTACATCCTCCTGCAGGGAGGGGGGGGCGCTAGTGGAGGTTGCTGGTAAGTCACTGCCCTCTGCTAGAATGCGTCAGGGGCCTGCTTGGCACGTCTGTGAATTTCCTCTGCACAGCAACCGGGCAGAGACGGCTGCTCTGGGTAAAGCGAGATGCCCCGTAGGGTTTGGAATTTGGCCCCCTCTCTCCCGTTACAGCGCTGAGGTCATTGGGCTGGGAGCGTCTGTGCTAACAGTGCCTAGCTCAGCATGGCTGGGAGCACGGCCTCATGGGCTCCAGGGTTCCCCTCTGCATCCCCCTCAGCCAGGCGCAGCCCAAAGCTGGCATCAGGGAGAGGCGAAGGCCCGAAATCAGGGACAGGCACAATGCCGACAATGTAAAAAGCTGGGGGATCCCTTCCCTCAGCGGCAGTGAGCTCCAGGGGTCGTCATTGCTGATGCAAACATTTTTTAACTGCGGCTGTGAGGGGCCGGGGCCAAAGGCACAGGGATCGTAGGCGACGTCAGCACAAACACGAGCAACATTCGTGCCCCTCTGTTGCTCCAGAGTCTGGCTTTGTCCTGCCTCATGGAGCTGAGCAAGCGTCGGCCCAGGCTCCCCGTGGGTACACAGAGGGGACTGGGTAAGCCCAGGTGAGTCAGCAAGGCAAGGGTGGTGCTTTTATGTCCCAGCACTGGGCTGAGGGACGCGTAGGAGCCGGCTCGGGTGAACGGGGGGACAGAAGAGGCAGGATTCGAACCCCGTTTGCAGCAGAGGGGCTCACGCCTGGCCCCGAGGGCTCCGCTTTCCCCGACCAGCTCTGGCACCGGGGCCCGCTCGGCGCTGCCCAGGCACTCGTTCAAGAGGAACATGCTGACGCCAAGGTACCGCCGAGTGCGTGAAGGGGTTAAGGGGGGACTGCAGGGATCTGTGCAGCACCAGGATAACAGCGCTGCCAACGGGCAGAGCGGTGCCAGGCCGACTGCTCCCTCTAGAGGCGACGGGGATGCTCCTGCGCAGATGAGGGCTCTGCCCTGCTAAGGTGTCTCCCTCCCCCCGTCGCTCGAGTCCCGCTCCAGCAGGCTGACAGACAGCGACCTGCCCTCCCGGAGCCCCCCTGGGTGTGTCTAAGCAAACAGTGCGCCCCAAGCTGGGCTGCAGATCGAGCTCACGCGAGCCCACTGCCCCAGGGCCCCGTCCTGCGCTCCGCTCTCCGGCTTTGGGCCGAGTGGACCAGGGCCCCGTCGGGACCCACACGGACAGGGCGTGTGCAGCTGGCTGGAGCCACGCGGCCGCCCCACGTTCCCTGTGCATGTAGCTAAGCCGCTCTGTGCACCCTGGACGTGCCCAGGCCTGGGGCTGGTTCTGTGCCGGGGGGATGACACGCGTCACCCATCGAGAAATGGCTCTTTAAAAACCAGGAGCCATCGCTGCCCTGGAGATCTGACCCGGGCAGAAGGGGAGAGGGGGAGGGCGTTAAAAACACTGCACCCAAGAAGCTACCGAGATTAAAGTCATTTTATTTTTCAATTCTAAAAGTTTCTCTGTCAGTATTTGAACCCAACAGCTGCGATTCCACCAGCGCGGCGGGAAGGAGAAACGGGCACTTAGTAAAATAGACTCTGTACATAAAGCGGCTGGGCCCGGCTTTCCTGCCCCCTCCGGGGCTGCTGGAAAGAGGCTGTTTATAAAAAGTGTTGTGGCCTTACAGGGCCATTCGATCGCGTAGCCCAGGACCGTTGGGCCCAGGAAGCCAGGGCCGCACACAGCAGCTGGGACCACGTTCGACCCCAGATCTCTGAGGCAGGCCCATCTTTTTGTTCGGTGTTCGAGCCGCTCCCGGCACCAGGGTGCCACGGCGACACCAGTGGCTAGTTACGGTTCCCTTGGAAGACTCAGTGCGGGAAGGGGACCACGCTGGATGGCCCTAAGGCACTTCTATACCGGTATGAGCAGGCTGCCAGCTGAGGACTGCCAGGGCACTGCTCCTGTAGGGACATCCCCCCACCCCAGGTATGAGAACTGGTACCCTCCAGCGGGCGTGAACCGGCTCCACGTCGCTGCTCTCACTGGCCAGTGGGGCGTATAAAATAGGCCACACGTTCAGTCTTTACTCTGTATTCCTTAAAAAAATAATTGATCACTCCCAGCTCCTCGTCTCAGCCGTCGCCCTCTACCACGGTCGGGATCACGGTCCCCATGTTACAGATGGGGAAACTGAGGCACAGAGCGTGACGTGACTTGCCCAAGATCGCCCACCCAGGGCCCCTGAGTCCCAGTCCAGTGCTCTAAGCACTAGGCCACACGGCCCTTCAACTAGGTGAAAACTGCAGTGGGAAGGGAGCGGAAGGAGGCATTGGCACTGCACGGCTCCCCTGGCACGGGGCGAAGGCCCAACCCGATACCCACCCCAGGAACAGCCCGAGCAAAGCAGGAGCCTGGAAGATTCTGCAGGGCAGGCAGCCCTGTCCCGCCCTGCACTTTCCTGGGCTGGGGGCTCTGGCTAGATGAACTCACCGTCCCGGCCTTCCCGGGGAGGGGGAGGGAAATGCTGCCAGCTGGGCAACCGCCCCCCCTGCAGAGGCGCCGGGGGCAGCGAAGCCACCACAGGCCCCCGGAGCCCCCGCAGGCCCCAGCTCAGCCAAGCCTGAGCCCGAGGGCTTTGCTGAGCCAGTGCCCAGCTCTGCGGCAGCGCTCATCTTGAAGCATCCTCGGCCTCTCCCCCGGCACGGCCGGGGTGGGGCCCTGGAGGAGACATACCAGGGCCTCGGAAGCTGCCCCGAGCCCCAGGCCAGTTTGGATTCAGGGGCACTGGGATCAATCCATGGGTCCTGGGCAGCAGGCAGGGTGCAGGGGGCGTTTCCCGCCCCAGAGGGACCGACCCGCACCCTACCAGAGCAGGAAGCCCCAGAATTTCCTCCAGCGCAGGGCCAGGCCCCGCCAGGCAGGGACACAAGTGGCAGCACGGCTGCCGGGGCGGATGTGCCCGAGGCTGGGGAATCGCTTCTCCGTGGGGCCGTGGCCGGGGGGATTCCCAAGCACCGGGCCTGGGTCTGAAGGCAGCTCGGTCAGCCAGGAACTGCCGGGTCTTGCAGCCCCGGTGGTGGGAGAGATACAGCCGGCTCCGTCCCGGGGGGATCTGCCCCTCGCGGGGGGGCCCCGGGCAGCTCAGACCTTGATGAAGAGGATGCTGGTGACCAGGGCGAAGCCGGCGAGAAGCAGGATCACCTTGAGGATCCTCTGCTCGGAGGAGCTGAGCTCGTGCGGCAGGATCTCCAGGAAGGTGATGTAGACGAAGGTGCCGGCGGCCAGCCCCTCCAGCACGCTGCGCGAGAGCTGGTGCAGGGCCCCCGAGGTCTCCGTCAGGGCCACCCCCAGGCCGATGCCCAGCGGGGACATGAGGGCGAAGAGCAGCAGGCAGCCGACCACGGCCCGGGGGCGCAGCCCGCCCTGCAGCAGCTTGAGCGAGAGGCTGAAGGCGATGACGCACTTGTGGACGAGCAGGGCCAGGCAGATCTCCAGCACCTTGGCGCTGGCCTCCTGCAGCCCCACAGCCAGCCCCTCGAAGACGGAGTGCAGCGAGAGCGAGAAGACCAGCACGAAGGAGCGGATGGCCGAGTGCGCGTTGAAGTCGACGTGCAGGTGGGGGCGCTCCTGGGCCGGGCCCCAGGCGGGGCGCAGGGGCCCCTCCTGCCAGTGCTGGGCCTGGACGGTGCTGTCCTGGGCCGAGGCCCCCAGCAGCGCCCGCGTCTCCTCCAGGGAGCCGGACTGGTCCTTGTAGGCCAGCACAATCTGCTCCATCACCAGCACCAGGAAGAAGCCCATGGCCAGGATGAACTCCTGCAGGGGGAACTGGAGCTGCAGAGGGAAGAGGCAGGTCAGCGAGGAGCTCGGCACCTCCCCCTCCGCCCCGTCCCCTCGGCCCAGGGCCTCCCGTCCCCTCCGCAGCAGCCTCGCGGCCATCTCGCTGCTCAGCATGCAGCGTGCCCCTCGGGAGCTGGGCGGCACTGAGCAGGGGGGCCCCATTTCCAGCTCCAGAGGCTTCAGCGCCGCTGGCCGCAGTGGGCACAATGTGCCGTCCCCACCTGCGTGCTGCAGCTCCCCCCGCCGCAGCGAGGGGGGGGCCTGCCCCCAGCAGAGCAGGGATTCGCCTTGTACCTTCTCAGGTTCCTGGGGCCAGCAGGGCATTGCTAGGATTTTAATCAGACCAGCCTAGCCCCCGGCTTCCCCCGCACGCCTATGAGTGCCACGTCCCGGCAGCCCCCAGAGCCAGGCTCCCCAGACCTGCCCCCCAAGCGATGCTGAAGCAGATCCTGCAGGGGGGTCGGGGGGAGGCTCCCTTCTTTTGGGGCAGGAGCAGCTGGAACCGGTCTGGGCAAAGCACTAGAGGCAGCGCAAGGAGCAGAGGCGGCTGGGGCTAGGATCCCCTGCAGTGCGGGGATTTGGGGGGGTGCACTCATACAGCCAGTGACGATCCTCCCCCCCCCCCCCCCCCCGCGCTGGGGGAGCCAGAGCCGAAGGGCTGGATCACTGCTGAGAAGCTGGGGCCGCCGGCTGCCAGGAAGCTGCGTGGGGGGGGCGGGGGGGAGAATCTTCAATGAGGCAAGCGGCTCCGGTGAGTCACCCGCAAGCCCCTGCCCGGATAGGCCAGGCCCTGCCCAGCACCACCACCCCCGCCGCCATTGCAGGGACACCAGGTTTGCAAACAGCAACAGATCCTGGCCACGGGCAGCCCTGCCCAGCCCCAGAGCCCCCTCCCCGCCCCGCCCCAGCCCGGAGCTCTGCATCAGAGCGTCCCCACTGCCCCCCCTCCCCAGCCATCACCCATCCATAGCCCTGAAAACCCCACGCCAATCAGAGCCTCGATGCTTCCCACCAGGGTCCCCCCCAACCACCCGCCCCAGGCCTGTGTCCAGAGCCCCACGGCTTCCCCCCCGGGCCAGACCTGAGCCGGCAGCATGGCAGCAGCGGGGGGGGGGGGGGGGGGGAGCCCCCGCCCCAGGGGCTACGTCTCCCACAGAGCCCGCCAGGGATCAGGGCAGCGCCCGGCCCGAGGGGGTGCTCCCGTTCCACATACAGACCCGCAGGGAGCATCGTGCCCATCGCACACTTACGGTGACTCTCAGGGCAGCCAGCGCTTCGTTGATGCTCGCCAGGTAGTCGGGGACCAGATCGAGGAGGCAGGTGCCCAGGAACACGCCACCCGCAAAGCAGCTCACCAGGCTGAGGACCTTCCTGCGCGTGTCTGCCAGGGCGGGAGGGAGGCAGGAATGACGAGCCCAGGCAGGGACACGCGCGGTTCTGCTGCTCTGCCAGGGTGCCGACTTGTCTTGCCAGCCAACGGGGCTCCAAGACTGGACCCCTCCAGGGTCTGATGGTGCCGGCGGGCGCCGTGCCGCTCGGTCCGCCCCAAGCACTGCCCTGCCAGTGAGGTTGGGGAGGGGGACCAGACGCAGCAGGGCGCCTGGAACCCATCACACCAAGCCCGTCCTGGGACTCCAGCGCATGTCCCCGGCCCCAGCTCTCCCCTCCGGCCCCAGGTGTGACTAGCCATGGGGACGCCCAGGCTCCGGCTCAGCGGTGGTGAAACGCTGCAGGGTTCTCAATGCTTCCGCCAGCCAGTGGCTTTGCCCCCGAACCTCCCCCCGAGCAGAGCTCATCGGCTGGGCAGTGGAAGGGGCTCACAGATCCCAGGAGTCTGGCTTTGATCCTGCCTCCACCACTGACCCTGGGTGAATCTCTCCGGACTCAGCCGCCTCCCCCGTACCCTGGGGGTGAGCGTGCTGCCCCCTCCCCACCCTGGGTCTTGGAGCCCGGGGCCAGGGCCACCTCTTCGCCTGGCTGAGCAGCAGCTGCCCCAGAGCCTGGCGCTTACCCAACGAACCGGCCCCGCTCCCGTGGGGCCGGAAGACGCAGAGCGGAGCGAGGCCGCACAAGATGGTCAGCAGCAGCAGCGTCACCAGGGAGCCCAGCTTCACCTCCAAGCCCGTGGGGGACCGGAGCGCAGCCACGCTGGAGCCCGGGCTCCAGATCAGCGGGTCGGGGTCGGCCCTGGGCCCCAGCCACTTGGCCATGGCCCCGGCGCGGCTGGAAATGCCTCTCCTGTGCCGAGAAGCTCAGCTAGCAGGAGTCTTGGCCTGCCTCCGAAAGCGACGGGCGAGAGCGTCCTCCCCCAGCAGCGTCTGCCCTGCGAACACACAAGGGACGTCAGCCGACCCGACCGTGGCTGGCCAGCAGCCCCTCCCCCGCGATGCCACAGGGCAAGTCAGCTGGGGACCAACGCACCCTGTGCTCCAGGGGCTCGCAGGATGATCCTACAAAGAGCGAAGGACGGAGCCCCGGAGCTCTCACTCTCGCTGGCACCGCGGGCCGGGCTGAGCCATACGGACCCCAAAACCCCAGTTCAGTTACGGCTTTAACCCTAGCCCCAGAACAGCTGCTCCCAGGTGGCCCCGCATGTGCCACGGGGCTCAGGGGAGCGGCGCAGGGAGGCAGGGACGGGTTCCTAGCTGGGTGCTTTTCCTCCAACGCAAGACAGGGCACCAGCCCCTTTTGTCAGTCGCTGCCCCAGAAGAGGCCCCAGGAAGAATCCCCCCCGCCCAATCCCACCCAAGCAGGAACAATTAACCACCCAGTCTGAGTTCCTGCCCCCGCCACGCCAGGAATGGACAAGCTTCGTACACCTCCCACCCCCAATCTCCAAGCAGATCTTAGCTCCCAGGCACTTCTGACCTCTGGTTACCAGCATGTGACTCATGCAGCTCAGCCATCCCATTCCCGGCACATTCCTCCCGGGTGAGGCTGCCCCGCCCGGGTGAGGCTGCCCCGCGGGACACCAATGGGCCGGAACCCCCCAGCCCCCAAGGTAGGGCTGGCCCAGTGGAGGAGTACAGGCTGCATTTGTCGCTGGCGGGACCCTGCTAACTCCTGTGGGGTCGCACCAGGGGGAGCTTGGCCCCTTACCCGGGAAAGACCCAGAAAAACGAGATGCCCTGACCCAAGCCAGAGGGAGAGCTGGGATCCCGGCTGCCCTCACGCCAGCCAGCCGGGGATTTCAGGACTCCTCATGCCCAGAAAAGGAAGCCCACATGCCCGCCTGGGTTTGCCCAACGTATCCTGTTATCCGGGCTGCGGGGCCATGCAGCCAATGATGCTGGGAATTTGGAAACCTCTCCCAACCCCAGCCAACCAATGGGCGTAAGACGAAGCTCCCTGGGAAGTATTTCTAAGCGGGGCGGCAGGGCACTGGCTGGCACTTCCCAACGAGCAGGGCACGGCCGCGGCCTGCGAGCCGCCCCAAGAGAGGGGCAGTAATTCCAAGACATCCAGGCTGGTCTCCACGCAGCGAAACCTTTGCTCTGGCGAGAGCTGCCCCCCCGTAGGCGTCACGTCCAGCGCTTCGCGGCTCCCCGTAGCTTTGCCCATGTCACATCCGTGCGAGGGCGCTGCTGTGCCCGTCCCAACGGGCGCGGGACCCACTCCTCGGCCGGCCTGAGCTGCTAAGTCACGGGGGCCTCAGGAGGGCCCCGCAGTCAAGCAGTGTTAGCCCGTTCCATGGAGAAACTGAGGCACAGAAAGGCAGCTGCCCAAACGCACAGGGCATCAGGTCGTCCCGGCTCCCAGTGCTCACCCCACCCAGACCCCAGCAGCGCCACCTTCTCCAAGCCGAGTGCCGGGGGCTGCCCCAGTGACAAGGGGGCCATCGCCACCCACAGCTGGGGGGGCTTTCGCGGGGGTGGCCCCAGGTGCCAACAGAGAGAAGCCCGGGAGTCCCTCACCCCACTCCCGGCCTGGCCATGGCTGGAGTCCCCTCCCCGGGATGGTGGGGCCACCGCCCGGGACTCCGCCTCCCCGGGAGACCCGCCGCGGGACTGGAAATACCCGGCCCCGAGAGCGAGCGAGCGGCGAAGCCCGGAGCGCAGCCAGGCTGGATCAGCCGCCCGAGAGCCCCGGGCTGCCCGGGGGCCCCCCAAGGCCAGGCCAGCGGCGAGCTCCAGGGGCCGGCGGCACAAACACCGACTAGGGGGGAGGGACACGTAACCCCCCCATTAGAAAACCCACCCAGCTCCGGCTGGGCCCGGCCCGGGGGAGGCAGCTGGAAGGGGGGGTGTCCTACGAGCTCCGGCCCGGGGGGGGGGGACAGCTGGAAGGGGGGGTCCTACAGAGTCCGGCCGGGGGGGGCAGCTGGAAGGGAGGGTCCTACGGGGTCCGGCCGCGGGGGGCAGCTGGAAGGGGGGGTCCGGCCCGGGGGCGGCAGCGGGGGTCCCTCCTCCCGGCCCTGCCGCCCC
The DNA here is from genome assembly GCA_037349315.1 of Chelydra serpentina. NCBI lineage: Eukaryota > Metazoa > Chordata > Testudines > Chelydridae > Chelydra > Chelydra serpentina. The sequence goes on from JBAIAC010000750.1 coordinate 55,594, forward strand.
AGGCGGGGGGGGGCGGGACTCAGCGGCCAGGCCCCGCCCGGTCCCCGGGGCTCCCCCCGCGCCGCACTCACCTCCGGGCCTTCGCTACTTTGTCTCCGGGCCCGGCGCGGGCCGTGTCTGAGCGTTCGGAAGGGGCGTGGCCGGGGAAGCGCTTTCCGCCAATGGGGACGGGGAGGGCCAGCGACTGGCATCGCCCAGGGGCCAATGAAAAGCAAGGCGCTCCAGAGCCCGCCCCCAGCCCAGGGGCCGTGTCCCCGCGCGCCGGCCAGGCTCCCGGGCCGCGTCTACACTAGGGGCCGTGGCCCTCGGCGCGCCCGAGCCAGGCCAGGGCTGTTCTCCGCGGGGTGCAGAGACCCACGGCACCGTGTGGCCGAGGCCTGGGCTGAGACGTGGAAATCCCCGGGCCGCAGCTGTTGGAGCTCTCAGGCCTGTGGGCTGCTAGAGGTGAAGCCCCTGCAGCTAACCCGTGTTCTGAGCGACCGCTGCCAACGCCAAATCCTGCCGGCACGTCCCACCCCGTCCCGGGATCACGTCTCACCCCCCCGCCCTGTCCCGGGATCACATCTCACCCCCCCGCCCTGTCCCGGGATCACGTCTCACCCCCCCGCCCCGTCCCGGGATCACGTCTCACCCCCCCGCCCCGTCCCGGGATCACGTCTCACCCCCCCGCCCCGTCCCGGGATCACGTCTCACCCCCCCGCCCCGTCCCGGGATCACGTCTCACCCCCCCGCCCTGTCCCGGGATCACGTCTCACCCCCCTGCCCTGTCCCGGGATCACGTCTCACCCCCCCGCCCCGTCCCGGGATCACGTCTCAACCTCTTCCCAAACGGCAGGGAAGCTCTAGCCTTCGCTGGACGAAGCCCGGGTGGTTGTGGAGAAAACCAGAGGGGGAACCGGAGGGGGCAGGGGCAGGGGCGGGGCCACCCAGGGGGGAACCGGACAGTTTGCCCCGGGCCCTGAAACCGAGCGGCACTGCGATCTGGCACGGGGGGGCCGCGGCACCGCTCCCGTTTGGCCCGGCCGACACAGGTGTGACTGGACCAGTCCTGAGCGGTGCTGTGATCCTGTGCACCAGGTCAGGACGCCGGGGCTCCCCTAACCACACCCCAACCCTGGGGCCTTCCCTCAGGGGTCACTTGCTTGGCAAGGTGACGGGGGGGGGGCGGGGGGGGGGGGCTTCAGTTGCAGATTTTGCCCCTGAACCCTAAAAACCCCCGATACGGTTCTGAGAGCGGGAGACAGCTGGTTAGCAAACCCACCAGCTGATGGCCCCATAACACCTTCCAGCAACACCCCACATGACAGCTCCGTCCTGCCCCCCGCTAGAGGGCAGCGCCCTGACCCCGCATCTCAGCTCTGTCCTGCCCCCCGCTAGAGGGCAGCGCCCTGACCCCGCATCTCAGCTCTGTCCTGCCCCCCGCTAGAGGGCAGCGCCCTGACCCCGCATCTCAGCTCTGTCCTGCCCCCCGCTAGAGGGCAGCGCGCTGACCCCGCATCTCAGCTCTGTCCTGCCCCCCGCTAGAGGGCAGCGCCCTGACCCCGCATCTCAGCTCTGTCCTGCCCCCCGCTAGAGGGCAGCGCCCTGACCCCGCATCTCAGCTCTGTCCTGCCCCCCGCTAGAGGGCAGCGCGCTGACCCCGCATCTCAGCTCTGTCCTGCCCCCCGCTAGAGGGCAGCGCGCTGACCCCGCATCTCAGCTCTGTCCTGCCCCCCGCTAGAGGGCAGCGCGCTGACCCCGCATCTCAGCTCTGTCCTGCCCCCCGCTAGAGGGCAGCGCCCTGACCCCGCATCTCAGCTCTGTCCTGCCCCCCGCTAGAGGGCAGCGCGCTGACCCCGCATCTCAGCTCTGTCCTGCCCCCGCTAGAGGGCAGCGCGCTGACCCCGCACGACAGCTCTGTCCTGCCCCCCGCTAGAGGGCAGCGCCCTGACCCCGCACCTCAGCTCTGTCCTGCCCCCCGCTAGAGGGCAGCGCGCTGACCCGCATCTCAGCTCTGTCCTGCCCCCCGCTAGAGGGCAGCGCCCTGACCCCGCATCTCAGCTCTGTCCTGCCCCCCGCTAGAGGGCAGCGCCCTGACCCCGCATCTCAGCTCTGTCCTGCCCCCCGCTAGAGGGCAGCGCGCTGACCCCGCATCTCAGCTCTGTCCTGCCCCCCGCTAGAGGGCAGCGCCCTGACCCCGCATCTCAGCTCTGTCCTGCCCCCGCTAGAGGGCAGCGCCCTGACCCCGCATCTCAGCTCTGTCCTGCCCCCCGCTAGAGGGCAGCGCCCTGACCCCGCATCTCAGCTCTGTCCTGCCCCCCGCTAGAGGGCAGCGCCCTGACCCCGCATCTCAGCTCTGTCCTGCCCCCCGCTAGAGGGCAGCGCCCTGACCCCGCACGACAGCTCTGTCCTGCCCCCCGCTAGAGGGCAGCGCACTGACCCCGCACGACAGCTCTGTCCTGCCCCCCGCTAGAGGGCAGCGCGCTGACCCCGCATCTCAGCTCTGTCCTGCCCCCCGCTAGAGGGCAGCGCGCTGACCCCGCATCTCAGCTCTGTCCTGCCCCCGCTAGAGGGCAGCGCCCTGACCCCGCATCTCAGCTCTGTCCTGCCCCCCGCTAGAGGGCAGCGCGCTGACCCCGCATCTCAGCTCTGTCCTGCCCCCCGCTAGAGGGCAGCGCGCTGACCCCGCATCTCAGCTCTGTCCTGCCCCCCGCTAGAGGGCAGCGCGCTGACCCCGCACGACAGCTCTGTCCTGCCCCCCGCTAGAGGGCAGCGCGCTGACCCCGCATCTCAGCTCTGTCCTGCCCCCCGCTAGAGGGCAGCGCCCTGACCCCGCATCTCAGCTCTGTCCTGCCCCCCGCTAGAGGGCAGCGCGCTGACCCCGCACGACAGCTCTGTCCTGCCCCCCGCTAGAGGGCAGCGCGCTGACCCCGCATCTCAGCTCTGTCCTGCCCCCCGCTAGAGGGCAGCGCGCTGACCCCGCATCTCAGCTCTGTCCTGCCCCCCGCTAGAGGGCAGCGCCCTGACCCCGCATCTCAGCTCTGTCCTGCCCCCCGCTAGAGGGCAGCGCGCTGACCCCGCATCTCAGCTCTGTCCTGCCCCCCGCTAGAGGGCAGCGCGCTGACCCCGCATCTCAGCTCTGTCCTGCCCCCCGCTAGAGGGCAGCGCGCTGACCCCGCATCTCAGCTCTGTCCTGCCCCCCGCTAGAGGGCAGCGCCCTGACCCCGCATCTCAGCTCTGTCCTGCCCCCCGCTAGAGGGCAGCGCGCTGACCCCGCATCTCAGCTCTGTCCTGCCCCCCGCTAGAGGGCAGCGCCCTGACCCCGCATCTCAGCTCTGTCCTGCCCCCCGCTAGAGGGCAGCGCGCTGACCCCGCATCTCAGCTCTGTCCTGCCCCCCGCTAGAGGGCAGCGCCCTGACCCCGCATCTCAGCTCTGTCCTGCCCCCCCGCTAGAGGGCAGCGCCCTGACCCCGCATCTCAGCTCTGTCCTGCCCCCCGCTAGAGGGCAGCGCGCTGACCCCGCATCTCAGCTCTGTCCTGCCCCCCGCTAGAGGGCAGCGCGCTGACCCCGCATCTCAGCTCTGTCCTGCCCCCCGCTAGAGGGCAGCGCGCTGACCCCGCATCTCAGCTCTGTCCTGCCCCCCGCTAGAGGGCAGCGCCCTGACCCCGCATCTCAGCTCTGTCCTGCCCCCCGCTAGAGGGCAGCGCCCTGACCCCGCATCTCAGCTCTGTCCTGCCCCCCGCTAGAGGGCAGCGCCCTGACCCCGCATCTCAGCTCTGTCCTGCCCCCCGCTAGAGGGCAGCGCCCTGACCCCGCATCTCAGCTCTGTCCTGCCCCCCGCTAGAGGGCAGCGCGCTGACCCCGCATCTCAGCTCTGTCCTGCCCCCCGCTAGAGGGCAGCGCGCTGACCCCGCATCTCAGCTCTGTCCTGCCCCCCGCTAGAGGGCAGCGCCCTGACCCCGCATCTCAGCTCTGTCCTGCCCCCCGCTAGAGGGCAGCGCCCTGACCCCGCATCTCAGCTCTGTCCTGCCCCCCGCTAGAGGGCAGCGCCCTGACCCCGCATCTCAGCTCTGTCCTGCCCCCCGCTAGAGGGCAGCGCCCTGACCCCGCATCTCAGCTCTGTCCTGCCCCCCGCTAGAGGGCAGCGCGCTGACCCCGCATCTCAGCTCTGTCCTGCCCCCCGCTAGAGGGCAGCGCGCTGACCCCGCATCTCAGCTCTGTCCTGCCCCCCGCTAGAGGGCAGCGCCCTGACCCCGCATCTCAGCTCTGTCCTGCCCCCCGCTAGAGGGCAGCGCGCTGACCCCGCACCTCAGCTCTGTCCTGCCCCCCGCTAGAGGGCAGCGCCCTGACCCCGCACCTCAGCTCTGTCCTGCCCCCCGCTAGAGGGCAGCGCCCTGACCCCGCACCTCAGCTCTGTCCTGCCCCCCGCTAGAGGGCAGCGCGCTGACCCCGCACCTCAGCTCTGTCCTGCCCCCCGCTAGAGGGCAGCGCCCTGACCCCGCACCTCAGCTCTGTCCTGCCCCCCGCTAGAGGGCAGCGCCCTGACCCCGCACCTCAGCTCTGTCCTGCCCCCCGCTAGAGGGCAGCGCCCTGACCCCGCACCTCAGCTCTGTCCTGCCCCCCGCTAGAGGGCAGCGCCCTGACCCCGCACCTCAGCTCTGTCCTGCCCCCCGCTAGAGGGCAGCGCGCTGACCCCGCACCTCAGCTCTGTCCTGCCCCCCGCTAGAGGGCAGCGCCCTGACCCCGCATCTCAGCTCTGTCCTGCCCCCCGCTAGAGGGCAGCGCCCTGACCCCGCATCTCAGCTCTGTCCTGCCCCCCGCTAGAGGGCAGCGCGCTGACCCCGCATCTCAGCTCTGTCCTGCCCCCCGCTAGAGGGCAGCGCGCTGACCCCGCATCTCAGCTCTGTCCTGCCCCCCGCTAGAGGGCAGCGCCCTGACCCCGCATGACAGCTCTGTCCTGCCCCCCGCTAGAGGGCAGCGCGCTGACCCCGCATCTCAGCTCTGTCCTGCCCCCCGCTAGAGGGCAGCGCGCTGACCCCGCACCTCAGCTCTGTCCTGCCCCCCGCTAGAGGGCAGCGCGCTGACCCCGCATCTCAGCTCTGTCCTGCCCCCCGCTAGAGGGCAGCGCCCTGACCCCGCACGACAGCTCTGTCCTGCCCCCCGCTAGAGGGCAGCGCCCTGACCCCGCATCTCAGCTCTGTCCTGCCCCCCGCTAGAGGGCAGCGCCCTGACCCCGCACGACAGCTCTGTCCTGCCCCCCGCTAGAGGGCAGCGCGCTGACCCCGCATCTCAGCTCTGTCCTGCCCCCCGCTAGAGGGCAGCGCGCTGACCCCGCATCTCAGCTCTGTCCTGCCCCCCGCTAGAGTGCAGCGCGCTGACCCCGCATCTCAGCTCTGTCCTGCCCCCCGCTAGAGGGCAGCGCCCTGACCCCGCACGACAGCTCCCGGCTCAGGGAAAAGAAGCAGTAATGGTGGGGGAAAGAGTGAGATTGGGGGGTGGGGGAGCCTGTTCTTTGCTGTGCCTTGTTCCCCATCAGTAACACCCTGGGATCCGGGCCTTGTCCAGCAGTTGGGGGGTTATAGACAGAGCTTCATTTATAATGAAAGAGGCGCCGGGCCTACAAAATGCCAGGCCCAGAGTTGCCGGGGCTACAAAATGCCAGGCCCAGAGTTGCTGGGCCTACAAAATGCCAAGCCCAGAGTTGCTGGGCCTACAAAATGCCAAGCCCAGAGTTGCCGGGGCTACACAATGCCAGGCCCAGAGTTGCTGGGCCTACAAAATGCCAAGCCCAGAGTTGCCGGGGCTACACAATGCCAGGCCCAGAGGTGCCAGGGCTCAGCCCTGGCAAGCCTTGATACAAATTAAGCCCTGGTTTTAGGTGGCTGTCCCAGGACCATTCCCCAGGTCTGATCCGCCTGCCCCCCGCCCCGGGAAACACCCGTTTTCTTGCTTCTCAGGGACACAGACAATCTCAGCCAAGCGAGGCAGCTGTGAGCCCAGCCGGGCCCCCCTGAATTGGCGGCACTCCGTCCCCCCAGCTGCCGGTGGGCCGTGCCCGCGGACCCAGCTTGGGACAGGGAATAGCCCAAGGGGAGCAGGTACATGGGCCAGAAGCCCAGGTCTGACTCCGGCGCTGCGGCCAGTGGAACACCCCCACGCTCCATTGGCGCCAGTGGGGTCACTCCTGATTTACACCAGCCCGGTGGCGCGAGAGGAGGATCAGGCCCTTGGCAGGATCATGCCAAGCCCAGCTGCATCCTGCTGCCAAACCGGCTCCTGGGACAAAGCGCTTTTCTTCACACTGGCTGCACAGAGCTGCCGGCAGCCCCACCTCGGGCGGGTCAACGTCCAACCTCCTCCGCCCGCCTGCGAGCTGCTTAAAAGGGCAATGCCAGCCTTTCCCTAGCGCGGCCTGGGGCTGGGAGCTCCATGTTTGCTAATGGGCACAGTGGTGTGCCTGGCGCGGCCTGGAGCCAGCAGCACAGTGCCCCAGCAAGAGGGGTCTGTCAGCTTGTCCTGGGGGCCAGCACTGGCTTTGGTGCCCTCCCCTCATCCTCATCTACAGTCATCTGATTTATCCCCCTCCCCCCACCTGTCTGTGCATCCATCCCTACACACCCAGCATCTATCCTCCCCCCCCCCCCCCCCGTCTATCCATCCAGCCCCACACACCCTTCACCTAGCTAGCTAGCTACCCGTCCCCCAAACGCCTGTCTGTCCATCCATCCCCTACACACCCAGCATCTATCCTCCCCCCCCCGCGTCTATCCATCCAGCCCCACACACCCTTCACCTAGCTAGCTAGCTACCCGTCCCCCCAAACGCCTGTCTGTCCATCCATCCCCTACACACCCCAGCATCTATCCTCCCCCACCCCCGTCTATCCATCCAGCCCCACACACCCTTCACCTAGCTAGCTAGCTACCCGTCCCCCCAAACGCCTGTCTGTCCATCCATCCCCTACACACCCAGCATCTATCCTCCCCCGCCCCGTCTATCCATCCAGCCCCACACACCCTTCACCTAGCTAGCTAGCTACCCGTCCCCCCAAACGCCTGTCTGTCTATCCATCCCCTACACACCCAGCATCTATCCTCCCCCACCCCCCCGTCTATCCATCCAGCCCCACACACCCTTCACCTAGCTAGCTAGCTACCCGTCCCCCCAAATGCCTGTGTGTCTGTCCATCCATCCCCTACACACCCAGCATCTATCCCCCTCCCCAGCCTGTCTGTTCATCCAGCCCCACACACCCTTCACCTAGCTAGCTAACTACCCGTCCCCCCAAACGCCTGTCTGTCTGTCCATCCATCCCCTACACACCCAGCATCTATCCTCCCCCGCCCCGTCTATCCATCCAGCCCCACACACACCCTTCACCTAGCTAGCTAGCTACCCATCCCCCCAAACGCCTGTCTGTCCATCCATCCCCTACACACCCAGCATCTATCCCCCTCCCCAGCCTGTCTGTTCATCCAGCCCCACACACCCTTCACCTAGCTAGCTAACTACCCGTCCCCCAAACGCCTGTCTGTCTGTCCATCCATCCCCTACACACCCAGCATCTATCCTCCCCCGCCCCGTCTATCCATCCAGCCCCACACACCCTTCACCTAGCTAGCTAGCTACCCGTCCCCCCCAAACGCCTGTCTGTCCATCCATCCCCTACACACCCAGCATCTATCCTCCCCCACCCCGTCTATCCCTCCAGCCCCACACACCCTTCACCTAGCTAGCTAGCTACCCATCCCCCCAAACGCCTGTCTGTCTATCCATCCATCCCGATACACACCCATCACCTGTCTAAACTAACCTATCTAGCCCCCTATGCCCCCATCTATCTATCCATCCCCGTACATACCCAGCATCGAGCTATCCATCCCATCTAGCTAGCTAGCTATTCCCATACCCCCCCCCATCTATCTAGCTACACCCCCCCA
>JBAIAC010000751.1:0-41975 GCA_037349315.1 Chelydra serpentina
GTTGGCCTGAGGGGAATGGCGGCCTGGCTTCCTTTAAATCTTCCTTTAATTCCCCCTCCGCACCCAGATCTGAAGGGCCCATCACGTATTCATCCAGCTGCCACCACGGCATCTTTCACCTTCTCCCCCCCGGCCCCCCCCCCACCTCCTGAATCGGGCCAGGCACAAGACCCAAATCCCTCCCGCCCCATTTGAGGCAGAGTGAAATTTCCGCCTGGGCCATCCCGGCTCCAGCAAGCAGCTCCCCCTTGGAGAGAAACTGCCCCTCTTCCGGCCTCCTCTCCGGGGCCTGAGCCCTTCTGCCAGCAGCGTTTCCTGTGGCCAGTGGCCGGCGGTTCCACGGGATCGTCCAGCATCACAGGGCAGTGAGATTCAGACAGCAGCCGGGCGTTCAGGGTGAGAAACCCCCCAGCCCTGCTCTGTCGGGGAGGGGTCTGTGCAGGGCCCGGCGTGAGTGGGACACCCCGATCTCCATTGGGGGGGGTCTGTGCAGGGCCCGGCGTGAGAGGGACACCCCAATCTCCATTGGGGGGGTCTGTGCAGGGCCCGGCGTGAGAGGGATACCCCAATCTCCATTGGGGGGGGTCTGTGCAGGGCCCGGCGTGAGGGGGACACCCCAATCTCCATTGGGGGGGGTCTGTGCAGGGCCCGGCGTGAGGGGGACACCCCAATCTCCATTGGGGGGGGTCTGTGCAGGGCCCGGCGTGAGGGGGACACCCCGATCTCCATGGGGGGGGGTCTGTGCAGGGCCTGGCGTGAGGGGGAAACCCCGATCTCCATTGGGGGGGTCTGTGCAGGGCTTGGCATGAGGTGGTGTCACGGAGTGTGGGGGAGTCAGCGCCTGCACCCCTCTTCCCCGGAGTCACTGGGAGTCTCAGCCAGCCAGTAGAACAGAAGGTTTATTAGAGATGCCAGGAACACAGTCCAACCAGAGCTTGTCAGTACATCCAGGACCCCTCAGTCGGGCCCTTCCGGGGGGCAGGGAGCTTAGACCCCAGCCTGGGGGCTCCCTGCATTTCACCCCACAGCTCCAAACGGGGCAGGGAGGTCAGACTCTCTCTGCCCCTCACTCCATGTTCCCCAGCCAGCTCAAACTGAAACTCTCCAGCCCCTCCTCCCCCTTTGTCTCCTTCCTGGGCCAGGAGGTCACCTGATCCCTTTGTTCCAACACCTTCATCTCTCACCTTTGCAGGGGAGGGGCCGGGTCATCTGTTGCCAGGAGACAGAGTGTCGGCCATTCTCTGTGTCCAGGCCTCTGCCCTAGGGCTCTGTAACAATCCTGCACCCTTGTTCCACCCCCCAGACAGTCAAGCACTGCATAGGGGAAACCGAGGCACCCACACAGCACCCAGGGAAACCTTAACAACAGTCCTAGTTCGTCACAGAGGGACACCCCGATCTCCATAGGGGGGGTCTGTGCAGGGCCTGGCGTGAGGGGGACACCCCAATCTCCATTGGGGGGGGTCTGTGCAGGGCCCGGCGTGAGGGGGACACCCCGATCTCCATTGGGGGGGGTCTGTGCAGGGCGCGGCGAGAGGGGGACACCCCAATCTCCATTGCGGGGGGTCTGTGCAGGGCCTGGCGTGAGGGGGACACCCCGGTCTCCATTGGGGGGGGTCTGTGCAGGGCCCGGCGTGACGGGGAAACCCCGATCTCCATTGGGGGGGGTCTGTGCAGGGCCTGGCGTGAGGGGGACACCCCGATCTCCATTGGGGGGGGGTCTGTGCAGGGCTTGGCGTGAGGGGGTGTGACGAACTAGGACTGTTGTTAAGGTTTCCCTGAGTACTGTGTGGGTGCCTCGGTTTCCCCTGTGTAGTGCTGGAGTATCTAGGTGGTGGGACAATGGTGCATGATTGTTACAAAGCCCTAGAAGGCAGAGGCCTGGACACAGAGAAGGGCCGACACTCGGTCTCCTGGCAAGAGATGGCCCGGCCCCTCCCCTGCAAAGGTGAGAGCTGAAGGTGTTGGAACAAAGGGATCAGGTGACCTCCTGGCCCGGGAAGCAGACAAAGGGGGAGGAGGGGCTGGATAGTTTCAGTTTGAGCTGGCTTGGGAAGAGGAGGGGAGGGGGGCAGACAGGGTCTGGCCTCCCTGCCCCGTTTGGAGCTGTGGGGTGAAATGCAGGGAGCCCCAGGCTGGGGTCTAAGCTCCCTGCCCCCCGGAAGGACCCGCCTGAGGGGTCCTGGATGTACTGACAAGCTCTGGTTGGACTGTGTTCCTGGTATCCCTAATAAACCTTCTGTTCTACTGGCTGGCTGAGACTCCCAGTGACTCCGGGGAAGAGGGGTGCAGGCACTGACTCCCCCACACTCCGTGACAGGGGGACACCCCGATCTCCATGGGGGGGGGGTCTGTGGAGGGCTTGGCGTGACAGGGACACCCCAATCTCCGTCGGGGGTGTTCTGTGCAGGGCCCGGCGTGAGGGGGACACCCCGATCTCCGTCGGGGGTGTTCTGTGTAGGGCCCAGCGTGAGGGGGACACCCCAATCTCCATGGGGGGGGGTCTGTGCAGGGCCTGGCGTGACAGGGACACCCCGATCCCCACCAGGGGGGGGTCTGTGCAGGGCCTGGCATGAGGGGGACACCCCGATCTCTGTTGGGGTGGTCTGTGCAGGGCCCGGCGTGAAGGGGACACCCCGATTTCCGTTGGGGGTGGTCTGTGCAGGGCCCGGCGTGAGGGGGACACCCCGGTCTCCATCGGGGGGGGTCTGTGCAGGGCCCGGCGTGAAGGGGACACCCTGATTTCCGTCGGGGGTGGTCTATGCAGGGCCCGGCGTGAGGGGGACACCCCGATCTCCATCGGGGGGGGTCTGTGCAGGGCCCGACGTGACGGGGACACCCTGATTTCCATCGGGGGGGGGTCTGTGCAGGGCCCGGCGTGAGGGGGACACCCCAATGTCCATTGGGGGGGTCTGTGCAGGGCCCGGCGTGAAGGGGACACCCCGATCTCCGTCGGGGGGGTGTCTGTGCAAGGCCCGGCATGACGGGGACACCCCAATCTCCATCGTGGGGGGTCTGTGCAGGATCCCCCCCGTGATAGATGAGCCCCCACAACAGAATGGCCCAGTTCGGGTGCGGGGGGGGGGGGGGGAGTTGGGTTTTTTTTTTCAGCACTTTAATTAGCAAAAGAAAAGTTAATTATAAAATGAACAGAGATAAGGGCCGCGTGGGAGTGGGGGGAGGGGTCTGTCCTGCCTCCCCCAATCTCGGGGGGTGGGAGCCAGGCCCCCTCCCCAAGCCCACACGCAGCAAGACTATTTACACAGATATCCGGGGGGGGGGGGGGGGGGGGTTTACACTGAAATTTCTTACACCCGGGACTAAATTTACACCAACCCCCACAAGACGCAATAAATTATTCAGTAATTAAGGCACCGCGCCGCCGGGAAAGGGGGCGCTGGGAGGGAGGGGGAGTCGCTGGGACAAGGGGGTGCTGGGGGGGAGGGGCCAGGGAGGGGGAGTCCCTGGGACAAGGGGGTGCCAGGGGGAGTCCCTGGGACACGGGTGAAATCGCCCATTCCCATTGTCACTGTCACCAAAACAAGAGGCAAAGTCCAACAGCTATTTGGGGGGGCTGTACGCGGGAGGTGGGGGGCTCCTTTCAGCCGCTGGCCTGGGGCTGCATTGGGGGGCTGGGGGAGGGGGTCACACAGTATTGGGGGCTGTACAGTTTTGGGGGTGGGGGTCCAGTATTGGGGTGGAAGGTGGGGTCATCGCCCCAGCTCAGCCAGATGCGCCCCCCAGCCCTGCCCCCCCGTCGCACCCCCCAATCACCACCGGTGGCCCCCCCGGGTTATTGCTACAAGGCCTGGGCCCGCTGGCATTGGGGGCATCCTCCCGCCCAGAGCCGCTGCCCCCCAAAGTCAGCCTGCCCCTGAGCCGGGGTCGAAGGTCACGTTGCCCCTGGGGGAGGTCCAAGGTCGTGCCGTGGGGCTGGCCATGGGGCCGGCCCCACTCAGCTGTTGGTGGACACCAAGGCGATGACCTGCTCCAGCCGCTGGCGCAGACGCTGCTTCCGGCAGCTCCCGTCCCGCTCCAGCGCCGTCAGCACCTGCGGGCGAGGGTCAGCGTCAGGCGGGGCAGGGGAGGTTGTGGGGGGCAGCGGGGGGCTGTGGGGGGCCAGAAGGGGGGGCAGGGGGTCTCACCTCCTGGCGGTAGCGCCCCACGGACTGGTCGAGCTCCCCCAGCGCTGGGCAGGGTTGGCGAGGGGGATCGGGGGGGTTGTGGGGTCAGGGGGGGATTGGGGAGGTTGTGGGGAGCAGTGGGGGGCTGTGGGGGGCCAGAAGGGGGGTCAGGGGGTCTCACCTCCTGGCGGTAGCGCCCCACGGACTGGTCGAGCTCCCCCAGCGCTGGGCGGGGGGGATCGGGGGGGTTGTGGGGGGCAGCGGGGGGTTGTGGGGGGCCAGAAGGGGGGTCAGGGGGTCTCACCTCCTGGCGGTAGCGCCCCACGGACTGGTCGAGCTCCCCCAGCGCGGGGCGGGGGGGATCGGGGGGGTTGTGGGGTCAGGGGGGGATCGGGGGGGGTTGTGGGGGGCAGTGGGGGGCTGTGGGGGGCCAGAAGGGGGGGTCAGGGGGTCTCACCTCCTGGCGGTAGCGCCCCACGGACTGGTCGAGCTCCCCCAGCGCTGGGCGGGGGGGATCGGGGGGGTTGTGGGGGGCAGCGGGGGGTTGTGGGGGGCCAGAAGGGGGGTCAGGGGGTCTCACCTCCTGGCGGTAGCGCCCCACGGACTGGTCGAGCTCCCCCAGCGCTGGGCGGGGGGGATCGGGGGGGTTGTGGGGTCAGGGGGGGATCGGGGGGGTTGTGGGGGGCAGCGGGGGGTTGTGGGGGGCCAGAAGGGGGGTCAGGGGGTCTCACCTCCTGGCGGTAGCGCCCCACGGACTGGTCGAGCTCCCCCAGCGCGGGGCGGGGGGGATCGGGGGGGTTGTGGGGTCAGGGGGGGATCGGGGGGGTTGTGGGGGGCAGTGGGGGGCTGTGGGGGGCTGTGGGGGGGTCAGGGGGTCTCACCTCCTGGCGGTAGCGCCCCACGGACTGGTCGAGCTCCCCCAGCGCTGGGCGGGGGGGATCGGGGGGGTTGTGGGGTCAGGGGGGGAATCGGGGGGGTTGTGGGGGGCAGCGGGGGGTTGTGGGGGGCCAGAAGGGGGGTCAGGGGGTCTCACCTCCTGGCGGTAGCGCCCCACGTACTGGTAGAGCTCCCCCAGAGCCCCCAGTGTGTTGAACTCCCCGGCGTGGAGCCGCGACTGCTCCCCCAGGTAGGCGTCCATGTCTTGGTCGCTGATGGGTGCCATCCTGGAGATGTCCCGATAGTACCTGGGGGGCAGGGGGTGAAGGGGGGCAGGGTCACCCCCCCAACTGCTCCTTCCCCTCCATGGCCCAGTTACCCCGTCTGCCCCCCGCATCCCGGCGCCCCTCCCCCCATTACCCCATCTGCCCCCCAACCCCTGCATCCCGGCACCCCTCCCCCCATTACCCCATCTGCCCCCCAACCCCCGCATCCCGGCGCCCTCCCCCACTGCCCTGTTACCCCTTCTGCCCCCAACCCCCGCATCCCGGCACCCCTCCCCCATTGCCCTGTTACCCCATCTGACCCCCAACCCCCGCATCCCGGCACCCCTCCTCCACTGCCCTGTTACCCCATCTGCCCCCCAACCACCGCATCCCGGCGCCCCTCCCCCACTGCCCTGTTACCCCATCTGCCCCCCAACCCCTGCATCCCGGCGCCCCTCCCCCACTGCCCTGTTACCCCTTCTGCCCCCCAACCCCCGTATCCCGGCGCCCCTCCCCCACTGCCCTGTTACCCCATCTGCCCCCCAACCCCCGCATCCCGGCACCCCTCCTCCACTGCCCTGTTACCCCATCTGACCCCCAACCCCTGCATCCCGGCGCCCCTCCCCCACTGCCCTGTTACCCCTTCTGACCCCCAACCCCTGCATCCCGGCGCCCCTCCCCCACTGCCCTGTTACCCCATCTGACCCCCAACCCCTGCATCCCGGCACCCCTCCCCCATTGCCCTGTTACCCCATCTGCCCCCCAACCCCTGCATCCCGGCACCCCTCCCCCATTGCCCTGTTACCCCATCTGCCCCCCAACCCCCGCATCCCGGCGCCCCTCCCCCACTGCCCTGTTACCCCTTCTGACCCCCAACCCCTGCATCCCGGCGCCCCTCCCCCACTGCCCTGTTACCCCATCTGCCCCCCAACCCCCGCATCCCGGCGCCCCTCCCCCACTGCCCTGTTACCCCATCTGCCCCCCAACCCCTGCATCCCGGCGCCCCTCCCCCACTGCCCTGTTACCCCTTCTGCCCCCCAACCCCCGTATCCCGGCGCCCCTCCCCCACTGCCCTGTTACCCATCTGCCCCCCAACCCCCGCATCCCGGCGCCCCTCCCCCACTGCCCTGTTACCCCTTCTGCCCCCAACCCCCGCATCCCGGCGCCCCTCCCCCACTGCCCTGTTACCCCTTCTGACCCCCAACCCCTGCATCCCGGCGCCCCTCCCCCACTGCCCTGTTACTCCTTCTGACCCCCAACCCCCGCATCCCGGCACCCCTCCCCCACTGCCCTGTTACCCCATCTGCCCCCCAACCCCCGCATCCCGGCGCCCCTCCCCCACTGCCCTGTTACCCCTTCTGACCCCCAACCCCCGCATCCCGGCGCCCCTCCTCCACTGCCCTGTTACCCCATCTGCCCCCCAACCCCCTCATCCCGGCACCCCTCCTCCACTGCCCTGTTACCCCATCTGCCCCCCAACCCCCGCATCCCGGCGCCCCTCCTCCACTGCCCTGTTACCCCATCTGCCCCCCAACCCCCGCATCCCGGCGCCCCTCCCCCACTGCCCTGTTACCCCATCTGACCCCCAACCCCTGCATCCCGGCACCCCTCCCCCATTGCCCTGTTACCCCATCTGCCCCCCAACCCCTGCATCCCGGCACCCCTCCCCCATTGCCCTGTTACCCCATCTGCCCCCCAACCCCCGCATCCCGGCGCCCCTCCCCCACTGCCCTGTTACCCCTTCTGACCCCCAACCCCTGCATCCCGGCGCCCCTCCCCCACTGCCCTGTTACCCCTTCTGACCCCCAACCCCTGCATCCCGGCGCCCCTCCTCCACTGCCCTGTTACCCCATCTGCCCCCCAACCCCCGCATCCCTGCACCCCTCCTCCACTGCCCTGTTACCCCATCTGCCCCCCAACCCCCGCATCCCGGCGCCCCTCCCCCACTGCCCTGTTACCCCTTCTGACCCCCAACCCCCGCATCCCGGCGCCCCTCCCACACTGCCCTGTTACCCCTTCTGACCCCCAACCCCTGCATCCCGGCGCCCCTCCCCCACTGCCCTGTTACCCCTTCTGACCCCCAACCCCTGCATCCCGGCGCCCCTCCCCCATTGCCCTGTTACCCCATCTGCCCCCCAACCCCTGCATCCCGGCACCCCTCCCCCATTGCCCTGTTACCCTATCTGACCCCCAACCCCTGCATCCCGGCACCCCTCCCCCATTGCCCTGTTACCCCATCTGACCCCCAACCCCTGCATCCCGGCACCCCTCCCCCATTGCCCTGTTACCCCATCTGCCCCCCAACCCCTGCATCCCGGCACCCCTCCTCCACTGCCCTGTTACCCCATCTGCCCCCCAACCCCTGCATCCCGGCACCCCTCCCCCATTGCCCTGTTACCCCATCTGACCCCCAACCCCTGCATCCCGGCACCCCTTCCCCATTGTCCTGTTACCCCATCTGCCCCCCAACCCCTGCATCCCGGCGCCCCTCCGCTGCTTCTCTCCCCATCGGGGAGCCCCCTGCGTCACCCACTCCCCCAGGCCCCCCGCTCATCGCAGCCCCTCCCCTGCCCCCCACCTCCCCTGCAGTGTGCCCCCAGCCCCCACTCTGCCCCCCGCCCGGCTCCCCGCCCCACTCACCGCTCCACCCAGCCGCGGTAGCCGGGCAGGTCCTTGGCATAGAGCAGTTTGGTAGAGGGCGAGTCCTTGCCCAGGCGCTGCGGCGATGTGGAACACGAGTCCATGAACGTCTGGGCCACCACGGAGAGACACGCGTCTGTGATGCTGCTCTTGTGCACGTCGAAGACGAACTGGGGGTTCTTGATCACGTTCACCCAGAACCGCAGGGGCAAGCTGGGGGAGCTGGGGGTCAGAGAGTGCCCGAGACCCCCCGGGACCCCCAGCGCCCCCACAGCCCCCCAACACCCTGATCACATTCACCCAGCACCGCAAGGGCAGGCTGGGGGTCAGAGAGTGCCCGAGACCCCCCAGCGCCCCCACGGCCCCCCAACACCCTGATCACATTCACCCAGCACCGCAAGGGGCAGGCTGGGGGTCAGAGAGTGCCAGAGACCCCCAGGACCCCCAGTGCCCCCACAGCCCCCCAACACCCTGATCACATTCACCCAGCACCGCAGGGGCAGGCTGGGGGGGCAGAGAGTGCCAGAGACCCCCCAGCGCCCCCACGACCCCCCAACACCCTGATCACATTCACCCAGCACCTCAGGGGCAGGCTGGGGGTCAGAGAGTGCCCGAGACCCCCCGGGACCCCCAGCGCCCCCACAGCCCCCCAACACCCTGATCACATTCACCCAGCACCGCAAGGGCAGGCTGGGGGTCAGAGAGTGCCCGAGACCCCCCAGGACCCCCAGCGCCCCCACAGCCCCCCAACACCCTGATCACATTCACCCAGCACCTCAGGGGCAGGCTGGGGGTCAGAGAGTGCCAGAGACCCCCCAGCGCCCCCACAGCCCCCCAACACCCTGATCACATTCACCCAGCACCTCAGGGGCAGGCTGGGGGTCAGAGAGTGCCAGAGACCCCCCAGCGCCCCCACAGCCCCCCAACACCCTGATCACATTCACCCAGCACCTCAGGGGCAGGCTGGGGGTCAGAGAGTGCCAGAGACCCCCGGAACCGCACGCCCCCCTCGGCCCCCCAACACCCTGATCACATTCACCCAGCACCGCAGGGGCAGGCTGGGGGTCAGAGAGTGCAGGAGACCCCACAGGACCCCCAGCGCCCCCACGGCCCCCCAACACCCTGATCACATTCACCCAGCACCGCAGGGACAGGCTGGGGGTCAGAGAGTGCCAGAGACCCCCAGGACCCCCAGCGCCCCCACGGCCCCCCAACACCCTGATCACATTCACCCAGCACCGCAGGGGCAGGCTGGGGGGGCTGGGGGTCAGAGAGTGCCAGAGACCCCCCAGGACCCCCAGTGCCCCCACAGCCCCCCAACACCCTGATCACATTCACCCAGCACCACAGGGGCAGGCTGGGGGTCAGAGAGTGCCAGACACCCCCCGGGACCCCCAGTGCCCCACGGCCCCCCAACACCCTGATCACATTCACCCAGCACCGCAGGGGCAGGCTGGGGGTCAGAGAGTGCCAGAGACCCCCCCGGGACCCCCAGCGCCCCCATGGCCCCCCAACACCCTGATCACATTCACCCAGCACCGCAGGGGCAGGCTGGGGGTCAGAGAGTGCCAGAGACCCCCCAGCGCCCCCACAGCCCCCCAACACCCTGATCACATTCACCCAGCACCGCAGGGGCAGGCTGGGGGTCAGAGAGTGCCAGAGACCCCCCCGGGACCCCCAGCGCCCCCACGGCCCCCCAACACCCTGATCACATTCACCCAGCACCGCAGGGCAGGCTGGGGGTCAGAGAGTGCCAGAGACCCCCCCGGGACCCCCAGCGCCCCCACAGCCCCCCAACACCCTGATCACATTCACCCAGCACCGCAGGGGCAGGCTGGGGGTCAGAGAGTGCCAGAGACCCCCCGGGACCCCTAGCGCCCCCACGGCCCCCCAACACCCTGATCACATTCACCCAGCACCGCAGGGGCAGGCTGGGGGTCAGAGAGTGCCAGAGACCCCCCGGGACCCCTAGCGCCCCCACGGCCCCCAACATCCTGATCACATTCACCCAGCACCGCAGGGGCAGGCTGGGGGTCAGAGCCCCCAACTCACCAGTTGCTCTTCCAGGTGTGGCGCACGTCGGGGTCGCTGATCTGGCGCCGATCCGCTGCTCGTCCAGGAAGTCGAACATGTACTTGATGGGGCAGGGGCAGGGCGCTGGCCCGGTGCGCGGTGCTGAACAGCGTCTCGAAGAGGTCGTCCACGAACTTCTGCAGCGTGCCCTGGGGGCGCCGGGGGTCAGCCTGGCCCGGGCCCCTGCCCCGGCAGGGCCCCTCCCCACAGCCCCCCACCCAGCCCCTGCCCCTCCTCACGGCCCCTGAGCCCTGCCCCACCCCTCCCCACAGACCCCAGCCCCTGAGCCCTGGCACGGCCCCTCCCCACGGCCCCCCCCCCAGCCCCTGCCCCACCCCTCCCCACAGACCCCAGCCCCTGAGCCCTGGCACAGCCCCTCCCCACAGACCCCAGCCCCTGAGCCCTGGCATGGCCCCTCCCTACGGCCCCCCCACCCAGCCCCTGCCCCTCCCCACGGCCCCCCCCCCCAGCCCCTGCCCCACCCCTCCCCACAGACCCCAGCCCCTGAGCCCTGGCACGGCCCCTCCCCACAGCCCCCTGGCAGGCCCCCGCCCCGTCCCCCAGCAACGACCCCCGGTCCCTGCCCCCCCGTACCTTGGTGGCCAGGAGCCGGGTGAGGTAGATCTCCGACACCATCTTGCTGCCCCGTCCTTGGGGTCGCCCAGCGGGTCGTGGCTGCGGACGAGGTGCCAGAGCCGGGTGCCCCGTCGCGCTCGGGGCTCAGCATGGGGGCGCGGGAGCGCAGGCTGTCGGGGCTGCTGGATGGCAGCAGGAGGCTCTCTGGGGCGGGGGGACGGGTTATGGGGAGGCCAGAGGCCAATGCGCCCCCACCCCCATCCCAGGGGCATGTTGACTCCCCCTGCCCGGTCGGGATGGGGGGGACTGAGCAAGGTGTCTGGGATGTGGGGGGCAGCCACTCCTCCCAGATCCCCAAGTCCCAGCACCCCCCTCCCCCAATGCCATGTCGCTCTAGGGCAGCACAGCCCCCTGGCAGGCCGTGGGGGAGGGGCTGGTCTCTGTGGGGCAGGCGGGGGGGGGGATGGGTGGGTCTCTTGGGGGGTCCCGGGGGCCTTACCGTAGCGGCTCAGGGAGCGGCTGAAGGTGCAGGAGTTGGGCAGGTTGCACCCCAAGACCTGCCGGGGCGTCAGGGCCACCTTGGAGCCATCGGTCACCTGGGGGAGAGGCAGCAGGTGAGGGGGGGCGGGGCGAGGGCCGTGGGGGCAGTCTGGGGACGTATGGCGGGTCCCTGCCCCAGTGCTAGGCAGGGTGTGGGGCAGGGATGGTGGTGTAGGGGCCGGGGGGGGCAGTGAGGGGGTCCCATGCGGGGGGCCAGTCCATGTGGTTGGGGCCAAGCGCATTGACACACTTCCATTTGGGGTGTGGATGGGGGGAGCAGGAGGTTATGGGGGGACTGGGTGGCTCTGGGAAGGCAGTGGGGGGCTCTGAGAGGCTGGGGCGGTGCTGGGGTGGTGCTGGGGGGGGTCCCTGCCACACCTGGTAGTGCCCCAGCGAGTTGAGCTGAGTCCAGTCGAGGTGTGGATGGGGAGCAGGGAGCTCTGAGGGGTGGGAGCTCTGGGGGGAGTGGGGGCTCTGGGGGGAGGGGGCGGCTCTGGGGGGGCTCTGGGGGGAGGGGGGGCTCTGGGGGGTCCTGCCCCACCTGGTAGTGCCCCAGCGAGTTGAGCTGGGTCCAGTCGAGGTGTGGATGGGGAGCAGGGAGCTCTGAGGGGCTGGGAGCTCTGGGGGGAGTGGGGGCTCTGGGGGGAGGGGGCGGCTCTGGGGGGGCTCTGGGGGGCTCTGGGGGGAGGGGGGGCTCTGGGGGGGCTCTGGGGGGTCCCTGCCCCACCTGGTAGTGCCCCAGCGAGTTGAGCTGGGTCCAGTCGAGGTGTGGATGGGGAGCAGGGAGCTCTGAGGGGCTGGGAGCTCTGGGGGGAGTGGGGGGCTCTGGGGGGCTCTGGGGGGAGGGGGAGCTCTGGGGGGGCTCTGGGGGGTCACTGCCCCACCCTGGTAGTGCCCCAGTGTGTTGAGCTGCTTCCAGTCGCCCTCAATGCGGCTTGTCGCATCCTCGTCCTGCAGGAGGGTTCGGGCCGACCGGCCCTGGTGCCACTCTGGGAACGGGGGTGGGGCGCGTCAGACCCCCAAATACAGCCCCCGCCCCCCGTCCAGCACCCCTCGGGCAGCGATACCGGGCCCCCCCCCCCGTCCAGCCCCCCTCGGGCAGCGATACCGGCCCCCCCCCGTCCAACGCCCCTCGGGCAGCGATACCGCCCCCCCCCCCCCGTCCAGCGCCCCTCGGGCAGCGATACCGGCCCCCCCCGCTCCAGCCCCCTCGGGCAGCGATACCGGCCCCCCCCCCGTCAACGCCCCTCGGGCAGCGATACCGGCCCCCACCCCCGTCCAGCGCCCCTCGGGCAGCGATACCGGCCCCCCCCCCCCGTCCAACGCCCCTCGGGCAGCGATACCGGCCCCCCCCCCCCCGTCCAGCGCCCCTCGGGCAGCGATACCGGCCCCCCCCCCCCGTCGCAGCGCCCCTCGGGCAGCGATACGGCCCCCCCCCCCCGTCCAGCGCCCCTCGGGCAGCGATACCGGCCCCCCCCCCGTCCAGCGCCCCTCGGGCAGCGATACCGGCCCCCCCCCGTCCAGCCCCCCTCGGGCAGCGATACCGGCCCCCCCCCCGTCCAGCGCCCCTCGGGCAGCGATACCGCCCCCCCCCCCCGTCCAACGCCCCTCGGGCAGCGATACCGGCCCCCACCCCCGTCCAGCGCCCCTCGGGCAGCGATACCGGCCCCCCCCCGTCCAGCGCCCCACGGGCAGCGATACCGGCCCCCCCCCCCCGGTCCAGCGCCCCTCGGGCAGCGATACCGGCCCCCCCCCCCCCCCCCCGTCCAGCGCCCCTCGGGCAGCGATACCGCCCCCCCCCCCCCCCCGTCCAGCCCCCCTCGGGCAGCGATACCGGGCCCCCCCCCCCGTCCAGCCCCCCTCGGGCAGCGATACCGGCCCCCCCCCCCCGTCCAGCCCCCCTCGGGCAGCGATACCGGCCCCCCCCCCGTCCAACGCCCCTCGGGCAGCGATACCGGCCCCCCCGTCCAGCGCCCCGCGGGCAGCGATACCGCCCCCCCCCCCGTCCAGCGCCCCTCGGGCAGCGATACCTGCCCCCCCCCGTCCAGCCCCCCACGGGCACCGGCCCCCCCCCCCCGTCCAGCCCCCCTCGGGCAGCGATACCGGCCCCCCCCCCCCGTCCAGCCCCCCTCGGGCAGCGATACCGGCCCCCACCCCCCCGTCCAACGCCCCTCGGGCAGCGATACCGGCCCCCCCCCCCCCGTCCACCCCCCTCGGGCAACGATCCCGGCCCCCCCCCCCGTCCAGCGCCCCTCGGGCAGCGATACCGGCCCCCCCCCCCGTCCAACGCCCCTCGGGCAACGATACCGGCCCCCCCCCCGTCCAGCGCCCCTCGGGCAGCGATACCGGCCCCCCCCCCCCCGCCAACGCCCCTCGGGCAGCGATACCGGCCCCCCCCCCCCGTCCAACGCCCCTCGGGCAGCGATACCGGCCCCCCCCCCGTCCAGCCCCCCTCGGGCAGCGATACCGGCCCCCCCCCCCGTCCAACGCCCCTCGGGCAGCGATACCGGCCCCCCCCCCCTCCAGCGCCCCTCGGGCAGCGATACCGGCCCCCCCCACACGTCCAGCCCCCCTCGGGCAGCGATACCGGCCCCCCCCGCGTCCAACGCCCCTCGGGCAGCGATACCGCCCCCCCCCCGTCCAACGCCCCTCGGGCAGCGATACCTGTACCCCCCGTACCCAGCTCCGTGTCGTCGGTCTGGGGGCGCTGGGAATAGGGAACCCCCCTGTACCCCCCCCGTACCCAGCTCCGTGTCGTCGGTCTGGGGGCGCTGGGAATAGGGACCCCTCCTACCCCCCACCGTACCCAGCTCCGTGTCGTTGGCCCAGGGGCGCTGGGAATAGGGAACCCCTCTGTACCCCCCGTACCCAGCTCCGTGTCGTCGGCCCGGGGGCGCTGGGAATAGGGGACCCCCCTGCACCCCCCGTACCCAGCTCCGTGTCGTCGGCCCGGGGGCGCTGGGAATAGGGGACCCCCTGCACCCCCCGTACCCAGCTCCGTGTCGTCAGCCCGGGGGCGCTGGGAATAGGGGACCCCCCTGTACCCCCCGTACCCAGCTCCGTGTCGTCGGCCCGGGGGCGCTGGGAATAGGGGACCCCCCTGTACCCCCCGTACCCAGCTCCGTGTCGTCGGCCCGGGGGCGCTGGGAATAGGGGACCCCCCTGTACACAGCATCCAGCAGCTTCTCCTTGGCCTGGGTGATGGTGTCGCAGTTCAGCAACTTGACGGGCACTTCGGGGCCACCGGGGGGTCGGGGCTGGCACAGGACAGCGTCTGGGGGGGAGTGCAGGTCAGGGGGGTCCCTCCCGTCTGAGCCCCCCTCCCCCGAGGTAGGAGTCACCCCCTCCCCTCTTCCAGCCTCCACCCCCTGGAGTTTCTAGCAGAGGTGTGACTCGGTTTCTCCACCCCCAGACTTTGCTCCCTCCCTGGGGGCCTGACCCATGGGTGGGGGAATGAGACATGCCCGGCGCCCTCCCAGGCAATCCCCCCCAGTGCTGGGTGCCGAGGGGGAGATGGGATTTGGGGGGCTGCCGGAGATGCACAGACAGGGGGACACAGGGTCGGAGGGAGGGCCCCCAGGAGAGGTCACTCCCCAAGGCTCTGATAACAGCTGGGGCATGGCCCAGCCCCATGGCAGATGGGGTCCCCCGGCCCGACACCCCCCCCCCTCCTGCCCCCGGCTGACCATGGTCTTGTAGTCCGATCTGCTGGCGGATAGCTTGTCCTCGCTCAGCGAGTACCGCGCCTCCCCCGTCACCGCGTCCATCGGCCCCTTCTCCATCTGCTGCTTGATGGCACAGAACAACAGGAACAGTGGCTCCCCGGCGCACTCCTGCGGGGGGGCATTACTGCTGAGAACCCAGGTGTGACGAACTAGGGCTGTTGTTAAGGTTTCCCTGAGTACTGTGTGGGTGCCTCGGTTTCCCCTATGCAGTGCTGGAGTATCTAGGTGGTGGGACAACGGTGCATGATTGTTACAAAGCCCTAGAAGGCAGAGGCCTGGACACAGAGAATGGCTCTGTCTCCTGGCAAGAGATGGCCCGGCCCCTCCCCCGGCAAAGGTATGAGCTGAAGGTGTGGGAACAAAGGGGTCAGGTGACCTCCTGGCCCGGGAAGCAGACAAAGGGGAGGAGGGGCTGGATAGTTTCAGTTTGGAGCTGGCCGGAGGGGAGGGGGGCAGACAGGGTCTGGCCTCCCTGCCCCGTTTGGAGCTGTGGGGTGAAATGCAGGGAGCCCTGGGCTGAGGTCTAAGCTCCCTGCCCCCCGGAAGGACCCGACTGAGGGGTCCTGGATGTACTGACAAGCTCTGGTTGGACTGTGTTCCTGGCATCTCTAATAAACCTTCTGTTCTACTGGCTGGCTGAGACTCCCAGTGAATCCGGGGAAGGGGGGTGCAGGGCCGGACTCCCCCACACTCCGTGACACCAGGCGTCCGGGCTCCCAATCCCCCTGCTCTAACCACCAGCCCCCACTCCCTTCCTAGAGCCGGGGAGAGAACCCAGGCTCCGGGCTCCCAGCCCCACCTGCACTAACCACCAGCCCCACTCCCCTCCCAGAGCTGGGGAGAGAACCCAGGCGTCCGGGCTCCCAGTCCGCCCTGCTCTAACCACCAGCCCCCACTCCTTTCCTAGAGCTGGGGGAGAGAACCCAGGCGTCCGGGCTCCCAGTCCGCCCTGCTCTAACCACCAGCCCCCACTCCCTTCCTAGAGCTGGGGAGAGAACCCAGGTGTCCGGTTCCCAGCCCCCCTGCACTAACCACCAGCCCCCACTCCCTTCCTAGAGCTGGGGAGAGAACCCAGGCGTCCGGGCTCCCAGCCCCGCCTGCACTAACCACCAGCCCCCCACTCCCCTCCCAGAGGCTGGGGAGAGAACCCAGGCGTCCGGGCTCCCAGCCCCCAGACACACCTTCAGGAACCGATGCAGCAGGAAGGTGAACCAGTTCGTGAGCATCTTCTCAGCCACCGACTCGGTCCTGGGGAGGGGAGAGAGGGGGACTCAGGAGTCCAGGTGACTGGGGGTCATGGGGGGTCCCTGGGGGGGTTCTCCACCTGGGGAGCACGTGGCTCAGCAGGTTCCCCGTGGCAGGGTGGTGGCCCAGGGAATGGGGGTGCTGGGGTGTTCAGGGGAACAGATCTTGGGGGGGTCTCAGAGAAACAGGTGGGTGGAGGAAGGTCCAGGGTGTGTGTCAAAGGGGCCCCAGGGGGGGGTTCCAGGGGAACAGGACAGTTCAGGAGAGTTCAGGGGGTCCCAAGGTTATGGGGGGTCCCAGGGGAATGGGGGTTCTAGGGTGGTCTGGGGAGTCCCAAGGGAATGGGGGAGTTCAGGGGGGTCCCAGGGGATGGGGGGGTGCCAGGGGAACAGGACAGTTCAGGAGGGTTCAGGGGGGTCCCAGGGGAATGGCGGGTCCCCAGGAGGGTCCAGGGAGTCCCAGGGTGGTCCCAGGGAAATGGGGGGGTCCCAGGAGGGCTCAGGGAGTCCCAGGGGAATGGGGGAGTCCCAGGGGGTCCCAGAGGAAGGGGGAGCCCCAGGGGGGTCCCAGGGGAATGGGGGGGTCCAGGGGGTCCCAGGGGAATGGGGGGTCCCAGGGGGTCCCAGAGGAATGGGGGGGTCCCAGGGGAATGGGGGGGTCCCAGGGGGTCCCAGGGGAATGGGGGAGCCCCGGGGGGGTCCCAGGGGAATGGGGGGGTCCAGGGGGTCCCAGAGGAATGGGGGGGTCCCAGGGGAATGGGGGGGTCCCAGGGGAATGGGGGGTCCCAGGGGGTCCCAGGGGAATGGGGGAGCCCTGGGGGGGTCCCAGGGGAATGGGGGGGTCCAGGGGGTCCCAGAGGAATGGGGGGTCCCAGGGGAATGGGGGAGCCCCGGGGGGGTCCCAGAGGAGGGGGAGCCCCAGGGGGGTCCAGGGGAATGGGGGGTCCCAGGGGGGGTCCCAGAGGAATGGGGGAGTCTCAGGGCGGGTCCCAGAGGAAGGGGGGTTCCCAGGGGGGCCCCAGGGGGGGTCCCGGAGGAGGGGGGTCCTGGGGGGCCCCAGGCCCCACCTGCGCAGCAGCAGCTTGGGGTGGGCCCGGTTCTGCAGGTTCTTCTCGATGAGGTCGGCCAGCAGCTGCTTGAGGACGCGGGTGGCGTAGTCCAGCCGGCCCTGCAGGGCCAGCAGCGCGAGCGAGGCCACGGCCCCCCGGTCCCGCATGGAGAAGCCGCGCTGCCCCTCCAGCGCCCGGATGAAGGTCAGCAGGAAGGGCCGGCTCAGCAGCAGCTGCCCGAAGAGACGCAGGCCCCGCTCCGCCCCGGGGGGCGCCTGGGGGGGGGCTGGGGTGAGGGGGGGCTGGGCCAGCCCCCCTCACCCCCACGGTGCCGCCAGCCCCCCGCTCTGCGCACAGTGCCCCATGCCCAGCCCCCCAGCCCCCCGCTCTGCACACAGTGCCCGGTGCCACCAGCCCCCCGCTCTGCCCACAGTGCCCCATGCCCAGCCCCCCAGCCCCCCGCTCTGCGCACAGTGCCCCATGCCCAGCCCCCCACCCCCACGGTGCCGCCAGCCCCCCGCTCTGCCCCCCAGTGCCCCATGCCCAGCCCCCCAGCCCCACGGTGCCGCCAGCCCCTCGCTCTGCCCCCCAGTGCCCCATGCCCAGCCCCCCACTCTGCCCACAGTGCCCCATGCCCAGCCCCCCAGCCCCCCGCTCTGCGCACAGTGCCGCCAGCCCCCCGCTCTGCCCACAGTGCCCCATGCCCAGCCCCCCACCCCCATGGTGCCGCCAGCCCCCCGCTCTGCCCCCCAGTGCCCCATGCCCAGCCCCCCAGCCCCCCGCTCTGCCCACAGTGCCCCATGCCCAGCCCCCTGCTCTGCCCACAGTGCCCCATGCCCAGCTCCCCAGCCCCCCGCTCTGCCCCCCAGTGCCCCATGCCCAGCCCCCCAGCCCCCCGCTCTGCCCACAGTGCCCCATGCCCAGCCCCCCAGCCCCCCTCTCTGCCCACAGTGCCCCATGCCCAGCCCCCCAGGTCCCCGCTCTGCCCACAGTGCCCCATGCCCAGCCCCCCGCTCTGCCCCACAGTGCCCCTGGGCCAGCCCCCCACTGTGCCCCTGGGCCAGCCCCCCGCTCTGACCCCCAGCCCCTGCCCTTCCCCCAGGCCCCTTCCCGGCACTCTGCCCCACCGAGGCCATGGCCCAGCCCCTCCTATTCCCCCCAGCCCAGCCCCACCCCGCTCACGTGGCCGTGCCGCAGCAGGGGGGCTCCTCGCCGGGGAACAGCACCCGCAGGGCGTACGTCCGATAGTCCAGGAACGGGATCTTCACCCCGTCCAGGTTGTTGGTCAGCTCGTTGATGTCGGTCTGCAGCTCGGCAAAGGCTGGGGGGGCAGGGGGGGGACCCTCCATTGTCAGTCCCCCCTGGCCCCTGCAGGGGCAACCGCTCGCCCCCCAGCCCAGCATCTCCTGCCCCCCAACTCAGCACCTGCCAAGTATCACAGCAGGACCCCCTGCCCCCAGCCCCCCTCTCCCTGCGCTCCAGCCCCCCCAGCCCTGCCCCCAGCCCCCCTCCCTACACTCCAGCCCCCCGTCCTTGCCCCCCAGCCTCACCCTCCCTGCACTCCAGCCCCCCAGCCCTGCCCCCAGCCCCCCTCCCTACACTCCAGCCCCCCCAGCCCTGCCCCCAGCTCCCCT
This sequence comes from Chelydra serpentina, assembly GCA_037349315.1. Lineage (NCBI taxonomy): Eukaryota > Metazoa > Chordata > Testudines > Chelydridae > Chelydra > Chelydra serpentina. The sequence continues at coordinate 18,748 of JBAIAC010000751.1, forward strand.
CCCTACACTCCAGCCCCCCGTCCTTGCCCCCCAGCCTCACCCTCCCTGCACTCCAGCCCCCCGTCCTTGCCCCCCAGCCTCACCCTCCCTGCACTCCAGCCCCCGTCCTTGCCCCCCAGCCTCACCCTCCTTGCACTCCAGCCCCCGTCCTTGCCCCCCAGCCTCACCCTCCCTGCACTCCAGCCCCCCGTCCTTGCCCCCCAGCCTCACCCTCCTTGCACTCCAGCCCCCCGTCCTTGCCCCCCAGCCTCACGCTCCCTGCACTCCAGCCCCCCGTCCTTGCCCCCCAGCCTCACCCTCCGTGCACTCCAGCCCCCCCAGCCCTGCCCCCCAGCCTCACCCTCCTTGCACTCCAGCCCCCCGTCCTTGCCCCCCAGCCTCACCCTCCTTCCACTCCAGCCCCCCATCCTTGCCCCCCAGCCTCACCCTCCGTGCACTCCAGCCCCCCCAGCCCTGCCCCCCAGCCTCACCCTCCTTGCACTCCAGCCCCCCGTCCTTGCCCCCCAGTCCCCCTCCTTGCCCCCCAGCCTCACCCTCCTTGCACTCCAGCCCCCCGTCCTTGCCCCCCAGCCCCCCTCCTTGCCCCCCAGCCTCACCCTCCTTGCACTCCAGCCCCCCGTCCTTGCCCCCCAGCCTCACCCTCCTTGCACTCCAGCCCCCGTCCTTGCCCCCCAGCCTCACCCTCCTTGCACTCCAGCCCCCCGTCCTTGCCCCCCAGCCTCACCCTCCTTGCACTCCAGCGCCACCCGTGACTCCAGATTGTCCATCTGCAGCTGCAGCCGCTTGAGCGTGCGGTCGGCGTCACGGGTCTTACGCTTGTAGGCGACCAGCACCCCGATAATGGCCAGGAGCAGCAGGGACCCCCCCGCGCCCAGCCCCACCAGCGCCCCCAGGGGCAGGGCCGCCTCGGGGTAGATGTGCAGGGAGCCGGGCGAGAAGGACAGGCCCCCCACCAGGATCTGGAATGAGGGGAGGCAGCAGAGGTTAGACAGGGGGGCGCCCCCCCAACATCCCAGGACATGGGAGGTGGGAATCAGGGGCACCTCCCCCCACATTTTGGCAACCCCCCCAGATCTACAATGGGGGTCACAAATTCCCCCATGGATCTGATGAGACAATCCTCTCCCAGCCTCCCCACTCAGTCTGTCCCCCCAGAATGCACCCCACAAATGTAACCTCACCCCATAGCCCCCCAAGAGGGACTGCTCACCCCCCCATGTCCTGCCCCCACACCACAGAGCGAGGGGCTGCCCCCCTGCAGGACACCTGCCCCCTCCCCCACCCCAGCCCCTGGGGAGCCCCTAGCTGTGCCCCCCCTTCCCCTCAGCAACTCACCGTGACCAGCTGCTCCCCTGTCTGGCTGGGCGAGTCACACAACAGCTGGGTCTCTGACACCGTCAGGGCGCAGGGCTCCCCCCCAATCAGCACCGTGTAGTTCAGACGGGCCCCCCCCGCGGCCGCCGGGATCAGGTTCCTGCCCTGGGGGGAGGGGGGGGCAGTGAAAGGGGGAGGGAGATTGGACCCAGGCGTATGGGCCAGACACAGTACCAGTGGTGCCCCTCACTCCCGACCCACAGCCCCTACTAAGCCCAGCCCTGCCCCCCCAGTTCTGCCGGTGTCCCTCACTCCTGACCCGCAGCCCCTGCTAGCCCAGCCCTGCCCCCCACCAGTTCTGCCAGTGCCCCTCACTCCCGACCCGCAGCCCCTGCTAGTCCAGCCCTGCCCCCCACCAGTTCTGACGGTGCCCCTCACTCCCGACCCGCAGCCCCTGCTAGTCCAGCCCTGCCGGTGCCCCTCACTTCCGACCCGCAGCCCCTGCTAAGCCCCACTCCCCCCCATACCTTGAGGACGATGTGGGAGCCGGGTTTCACCTCCAGCACCCCTGCAGGGCCGAAGGGCTCGACCTGGGGGTCGGGGTAGTAGGTGAAGGCCGAGTGGTTGAGGGTTCGAGCCGCCTGGACGTGGTCCAGCAGGAAGCCGAATTCGTCGGGGGAGGCCCCCCCCGCGGGCAGCTCCCGTCCCCCCGGCACAATGCCGGGCGCCTGGCACAGCATGAGGGAGTCGTTCAGCACCCGGCAGGTCTGGGGAGATGCAGAGGGTCAGTGGGGGTGGCTGGGAACAGGGGGGTGACAGGGCTCTGCGGGGGTGGCAGCTCGGGGGGGGCAGCATGTCAGGGGGTTCAGCAGGCTGGCGGGGTCAGTGGGGGTGGCTGGGAACAGGGGGCAGTCGGGGTGTGTGACGAACTAGGACTGTTGTTAATGTTTTCCCTGAGTACTGTGTGGGTGCCTCGGTTTCCCTATGCAGTGCTTGAGTATCTAGGTGGTGGGACTAGGGTGCATGATGGTTACAAAGCCCTAGAAGGCAGGTGTGGGCAGGGGCCTGGACACAGAGAATGGCCGACACTCTGTCTCCTGGCAACTGATGGCCCCGGCCCCTCCCCTGCAAAGGTTGGAGCTGAAGGTGTTGGAACAAAGGGATCAGGTGACCTCCTGGCCCGGGAAGCAGACAAAGGGGGAGGGGGGGCAGGACAGTTTCAGTTTGGAGCTGGCTGGGGAGGAGGGGAGAGAGGCAGACAGGGTCTGGCCTCCCTGCCCCCGTTTGGAGCTGTGGGGTGAAATGCAGAGAGTCCCCGGGCTGGGGTCTAAGCTCCCTGCCCCCCGGAAGGGCCCGCTGGAGGGGTCCTGGTTGTACTGATGTCACGGAGTGTGGGGGAGTCAGGTCCTGCACCCCTCTTCCCGGGATTCAATGTGACTCTCAGTCAGCCAGTAGAACAGAAGGTTTATTAGGGTTGCCAGGAAAGAGTCCAAACAGAGCTTGTCAGTATGACCAGGACCCCTCAGCTGGGGCCTTCTGGGGGGCAGGGAGCTTAGACCCCAGCTCTGGGGCTCCCTGCGTTTCACCACCCAGCTCCAAACTGAAACCACCCAGCCAAACCTCCAGCCGGCTCTTCCCCTCCCCCGGGGCCCCTCCTCTAGCCTTTTACCATTCTCCCAGCCAAAGGTGTCACCTCCCAACCCCCGTCCTGGCTCATGTTACAGCCTCAGGTAAAGTCTCGCATTCCCGATGCAGCCTGTCCCAATGCAGCCAGCCTCCCAGGTCAGATCCATCTCGCTCTCTGCTCCGTCACATCTCTCCCCCCTTCGAGACTGAGCTGAGCGGGGTCACTCTGACCAGTGGCCTGGGGAAGTTCAGGGCCCCCTCTCCGGGACAACGCATCCGCTATCAGGTTGGCACTTCCCTTCACATGGACCACGTCCACGTCGTAATCCTGCAGGAGCAGGCTCCACCTCAGGAGCTTGGCGTTGGCCCCTTTCATCTGGTGTAGCCAGGTCAGGGGCGAGTGGTCGGTGTACACGGTGAAGTGTCGCCCGAATAGATACGGCTCTAGTTTCTTGAGGGCCCACACCATGGCCAGGCATTCCTTCTCGATGGCCGCATAATTCTACTCTCGGGGTAGCAGCTTCTTGCTTAAATACACGATGGGGTGTCTCTGCCCCGTTTCATCCTCCTGCATTAACACCGCCCCCAGTCCCATGTCCGTGAACACCAGAAAGGGCTTGTCAAAGTCTGGGTTTGCCAGAACCGGGCCCCTGATCAAAGCCTCCTTCAGTGCACAGAGAGCCCTCTGGCACTCCTCGGTCCAGACCACCTTGTCTGGCTTCCCCTTCTTGCATAGCTCAGTGATGGGGGTGGCTATGGCGCTAAAGTGGGGCACAAATCTTCGATAGTACCCCGCCATCCCAATAAAGGCCTGGACCTGCTTTTTAGTTTGTGGAGCGGGCCAGTCCCGGATCACCTCCACCTTGGCTGGTTCTGGCTTTAGGCGGCCGCTCCCCACCCGGTGTTCCCAGGTAGGACACTTCAGCCATCCCCACCTTGCACTTCTCCGCTTTTACGGTCAGCCCAGCCTCCCGGAGTCGGTCCAGCATTTGTTTAACTTGGGACACATGGTCCTCCCAGGTCTGGCTAAAGACACAGATGTCATCGATATACGCCACAGCGAAGCTCTCCATCCCCTTCAGTAGCTGATCCACCAGGCGCTGGAAGGTGGCTGGCGCTCCCTTGAGGCCGAAAGGCAGGGTCAGGAACTCGTAGAGCCCCAGAGGGGTAATGAAGGCAGATTTCAGCCGGGCATCTGCATCCAGTGGCACTTGCCAGTAGCCCTTTGTAAGATCCATGGTGGTAAGGTACCGAGCCCCTCCCAGCTTGTCTAGGAGCTCGTCCGGCCGGGGCATGGGGTAGGCATCAGATACAGTGATGGCATTGAGCTTCCGATAGTCCACACAGAACCGGATCGACCCATCCTTTTTGGGGACCAGCACCACTGGCGAGGCCCAAGGGCTGGACGACGGCTGGATCACCCCCAAAGCCAGCATGTCCTTGACCTCTCTTTCCAGGTCCTGAGCTGTCTTCCCTGTGACTCGGAAGGGGGAGCATCTTATAGGTTCGTGCGATCCTGTCTGCACCCGGTGGACAGTCAGATTAGTGCGACCAGGCTGGTTGGAAAACAGCTGTCGGTACAGATGCAGCACCCCTCTGATCTCAGCTTGCTGGGCAGGGGTTAGCTGATCAGAGAGGGGGACCGTTTCTTGGGAGGAGCCAGCTCCTGTCTCAGGGAATAGATCTACTAGAGGGTCACTTCCCTGCTCCTCCCAATGTCCACACATGGCCAGCACCACATTCCCCCTGTCATAATATGGCTTCATCATATTGACATGGTAGACCCGGCAATGGTGTGCCCGGTTAGACAGCTCCACCACATAATTTACCTCATTTAGCTGCTTGACAACCTTGAAAGGGCCTTCCCAAGCGGCCTGCAGCTTGTTTTTCCTCACGGGGATGAGAACCATCACCTGATCCCCCGTGGCGTAGGCGCGGGCCCGCGCCGTGCGGTCATACCAGACCTTTTGCTTCCTCTGGGCTCTGGCCAGATTTCCCTTGGCCAGGCCCATGAGCTCAGTAAGTCTGTCTCGGAAGGTCAGGACATACTCCACCACTGACTCTCCCTCGGGGGCCGCCTCCCCCTCCCATTCGTCTCTCATCAGGTCCAGGGGCCCCCGTACCCTCCTGCCGTATAACAGTTCGAAGGGCGAGAATCCGGTAGACTCCTGGGGCACTTCCCTGTACGCGAACAGCAGGTGCGGTAGGTACTTGTCCCAGTCCTGCGGGTGCTGGTTCATAAAAGTTTTCAGCATCATCTTTAGCATCCCATTGAACCTCTCCACCAGCCCATTGGACTGGGGGTGATATGCTGAGGCCCAGCTGTGCCGGACCCCACATTTCTCCCACAAGCACCGGAGCAGGGCCGACATGAAGTTGGACCCTTGGTCTGTCAGGACTTCCTTGGGGAACCCCACTCGGCTGAAAATGGTCAGCAGCGCATCCGCCACGGTGTCTGCTTCAATGGAGGATAAGGGCACCGCCTCGGGGTAGCGGGTGGTGAAATCTACCACCACCAGAATGTATTTCTTCCCCGACCGGGTTGTCTTGCTGAGAGGCCCCACTATGTCCATGGCCACCTTCTGGAAGGGCTCCTCTATGATGGGCAAAGGCCTCAAAGCCGCTTTCCGCTTGTCCCGGGCGTTCCCGACCCGCTGGCAGGGGTCACAGGAGCGGCAGTACTGATGGACAGTTGTAAAGACCCCAGGCCAGTAAAAGTTCTGTAGCAGCCTCTGCCTGGTGCGCCGGATCCCCTGGTGCCCTGCGAGAGGGATGTCATGGGCCAGGTACAGTAGCTTGCGGCGATACTTCTGGGGGACCACCAGTTGCCTCCTGATCCCCCACGTCTCCATCTCACCGGGGGGAGCCCATTCCCGGTACAGGAACCCCTTCTCCCAGAGGAACCTCTCCTGGCAACCTCTCCACATGGTCCGCACCTCCCTGCGGTCGGCCAGGTCCCTGAGCTTCCGCAAGGAGGGATCTCTCTGTAACGCGGCCTGAAACTCAGCAGCTGGGGAAGGAATGGGAACCTATTCCCTCGTGCTGTCTGTGTCTGAGGCCGCAGCCTCTCTGCGCCTGGTCCTGGGGTACTCCCTCCCCACTGGGCCAGGGTCCTGCGCCCCGTGCAAGGCACCCTCTCCGAGGCCCGGGTGTAGCGCCCCTTGCCGGCTCTGGCTACGGGTCACGACCAGGGTGTCCCGGGACTCACTGGGCCAGTCTTCTAGGTCCCCCCACATCAGTACCTCAGTGGGCAAATGCTGGTGCACCCCTATGTCCTTGGGGCTCTCCTTGGCCCCCCATTTCAGGTGTACCCTCGCCACAGGTACCTTGAACGGGGTCCCGCCCACCCCTGTTAGGGTCAGGTAGGTGTTGGGTACCACCCGATCTGGGGCCGCCACCTTGGGCCGGGCCAGCGTCACCTCCGCGCCCGTATCCCAGTATCCAGTGACCTTCCTCCCATCTATCTCCAGGGGAACAAGGCACTCTCTCCGGAGGGACAGCCCCGCGGCCACCCTATAAACCGAGAACCCTGAGTCCGGGGCATCCAGCCCCCCCGAGGAGCTGGTCTGGGGCCTTCCTCCCTCCGGAGCCGTTGATAAGCTGCCAGCCCCCCTCTTCTGGGCTGTCGGCCCCTCGTCCGGCTGGGTCCCTACCCAGTTAACCCGGTGTGGGTTTGGTCTGCTCAGTCTGTCTCTGATCTTGGGGCATTGGGACCGTAAGTGGCCCCTCTGGCCGCAGTGATAGCAGCTCATGTCCCGTTGGTCCCCTCGAGCAGGTCGGTTGGTTCTGGTGTCGGAGGTTCCCCTCGGGAGGGGGTTCTCCCTATTTCCCCTTTGGGAGGTCCCGTGGTGACTCTCTTGCTGCCTCAGGGTGGGCCTGCTCCTTTGGGATTCCTCCCTGCCACCCCTTGACCGACTGTTCATGAACTCGTCGGTCAGCCGCCCTGCGTGCTGCGGGCTCCCTGGATTTTTGTCCATCAACCATAGCTTCAGGTCTGATGGGCACAATTCATACAGTTGTTCCAGTATGAATAGTTCGAGCAGGCCCTCCATAGTTTGGGCCCCAGCGGTCCACTTGCGGGCGTATCCATGTATCCGGTTGGCCAGTTGTAGGTACGGGATCTCAGGGGGTTTTCGCCGGAACCTTTGACGGTACATCTCGGGAGTCAGCCCAAGCTCGCAGAGCAGGGCCTTTTTGAACAGTTCATAGTCCCCAGTCTCCGTCTCTTTCATTCGGCCGTACACGTCCAGGCCTGCAGGGTCTAGTAAGGGGGTGAGATACTGGATCTTGTCTGCAGGGTCAACCTTGTGCAACCTGCAGGCATTCTCAAAGGCCGCCAGGAAGCTGTCTATGTCTTCCCCTTCCTTACGCCGGGACAGGAAGTTACGATCAAACTTCCCTGTAGTCTTGGGTCACCACTCACCACAGCCGGGGCCTCACTGCTCCTCAGTCTGGCCAGCTCCAGCTCATGCTGGCGTTGTTTCTCCTTCTCCTCCAGCTCACGCTGGTGTTGTTTCTCCTCGTGCTGACGTTGTTTTTCCCGTTCTTCCCACTCCTCCTTCAGTTCCTGCTGTCTCAACTTGAGCTCTTTCAGTTTTATTTCCCTCTCCCAAACCAGCCGCCTCCACTGCTGGGATGGGGAGCTCCTCCGGGAAGGTCCCCTGCTGGCCGCCGGGGTCAAGGTGCCCTCGGTATTTGCTGGGCTTTCCCCAACCTCTCCCCTGTGCAGAGGCGAGAGGGGTCTTGGGATGTCCTTGGCAGCAGTCTGACCCCTCCCAGCCAGGTCAGGCCCTGGGGCCCATGCTGCGTCTGTCGGGCGGCTTCCCCCAGGGACAGGGATCGGGTCGTCCAAGCGATCCTTCTCCTCCAGCTGCGCAATCAGCTGGTCTTTGGTGGACTTCCCAACGCGCAGCCCCCTCTGCCTGCACAGCTCCACCAGGTCGTTCTTACGGCGCTTAGCATACATCTTCCTGCTGGCCACTCTCAGGCCTGTGCGGTCTCGGCCCCCACGGCTTCCAGGAGGTGTGACGGAGTAGAGAGTGAGGTGGATTCAACCTGGGAGGTTTGTGGGGGAGGTTCACTGGGACCTGCGGCATTGCATTAGCAAAGGGAGACTTTACCTGGGGCTGTAACATGAGCCAGGACGGGGGTTGGGAGGTGACACCTTTGGCTGGGAGAACGGACAAAAGGCGAGAGGAGGAGCCCCGGGGGGAGGGGAAGAGCCTCCTGGAGTTTTTGTCTGTGTGTTTTCAGTTTGGAGCTGGCCGGAGAAGAGGGGAGAGAGGCAGACAGGGTCTGGCCTCCCTGCCCCATTTGGAGCTGTGGGGCAAAATGCAGGGAGCCCCCAGGCTGGGGTCTAAGCTCCCTGCCCCCCGGAAGGACCCGACTGAGGGGTCCTGGATGTACTGACAAGCTCTGGTTGGACTGTGTTCCTGGCATCTCTAATAAACCTTCTGTTCTACTGGCTGGCTGAGACTCCCAGTGAATCCGGGGAAGAGGGGTGCAGGGCCGGACTCCCCTATACTCCGTGACAGGAGGAACCCCTAGTGTGCCAGCCCTTCTCACTGGTCACACCCCTCAGGGTTAAGCGTAACTCCTCCACCCCCCGAAACCGCTTCTCTCTGCCTCTTCAGCAACCTGCTCCCCGTCAATCCCCCTTCGTTGTACTGCTCTCCAGTCACTTACTGCAGGAAGTGCCGCTCATGGGGTGCAGTAGATCCCACCGCTAACACCAGTTTTCACGAAGTGTGGGGGAGTCAGGTCCTGCACCCCTCTTCCCAGTATTCAATGTGACTCTCAGCCAGCCAGTAGAACAGAAGGTTTATTAGGGTTGTCAGGAAAGAGTCCAAACAGAGCTTGTAAGTATGCCCAGGACCCCTCAGCTGGGGCCTTCTGGGGGGCAGGGAGCTTAGACTCCAGCCTTGGGGCTCCCTGCGTTTCACCACCCAGCTCCAAACTGAAACCACCCAGACAAAACCTCCAGCCGGCTCTTCCCGTCCCCCGGGGCCCCTCCTCTCGCCTGTCCATTCTCCCAGCCAAAGGTGTCACCTCCCCACCCCCGGCCTGGCTCATGTTACAGCCCCAGGTAAAGTCTCATTCCCGATGCAGCCTCCCAGGTCAGATCCATCTCGCTCCCTACTCCGTCACAACTGACAAGCTCGGTTCACTGACTCCCCCACACTCCGTGACAGGGGGGCAGAAGCTTGGGGAGACAGCATGTCGGGGGATTCCATGGGGAAGGAACAGGGTACAAGCCGGGGGGGCGGGGGGGCAGCAGGGAGAAGTTATGGGTCTGTCACTTTGTGGGGGAAAGGGGGTGGATCGGGAGGCTCAGGATTGCCTTGCAGGAAACTGTCCCCACTTCCCCACGACCCCACTCAGATGCCCTGCCCCCAGCTGACGGGCCTCCTACTGCATCTCCTTCCCCGCCCCCCTCTCCCCTCGCCGTGGGGCACAACTCACGTTGACGGTTTCAATGCCCCCCTACACGGCTCAGACTCACGTTGACGGTTTCAATGCCCCCTACGCGGCTCTGACTCACGTTGATGGTTTCAATGCCCCCGTACATGGCTCGGACTCACGTTGACAGTTTCAATGCCCCCCTACACGGTTCGGACTCATGTTGATGGATTCAATGCCCCCGTACACGGCTCTGACTCACATTGACGGTTTCACTGCCCCCCTACACGGCTCTGACTCACATTGACGGTTTCAATGCCCCCCGACGCGGCTCGGACTCACATTGACGGTTTCAATGCCCCCCGACGCGGCTCGGACTCACATTGACGGTTTCAATGCCCCCCTAAGCGGCTCGGACTCACGTTGACGGTTTCAATGCCCCCATACACAGCTCGGACTCACGTTGACGGTTTCAGTGCCCCCTGTACACGGCTCAGACTCACGTTGACGGTTTCAGTGCCCCCTGTACACAGCTCAGACTCACGTTGACGGTTTCAGTGCCCCCTGTACACGGCTCTGACTCACGTTAACGGTTTCAATGCCCCCCGACGCGGCTCGGACTCACATTGACGGTTTCAATGCCCCCCTAAGCGGCTCGGACTCACGTTGACGGTTTCAATGCCCCCATACACAGCTCGGACTCACGTTGACGGTTTCAGTGCCCCCTGTACACGGCTCAGACTCACGTTGACGGTTTCAGTGCCCCCTGTACACAGCTCAGACTCACGTTGACGGTTTCAGTGCCCCCTGTACACGGCTCTGACTCACGTTAACGGTTTGAATGCCCCCCTACACGGCTCGGACTCACGTTGACGGATTCAATGCCCCCGTACACGGCTCTGACTCACGTTGACGGTTTCACTGCCCCCCTACACGGCTCAGACTCACGTTGACGGTTTCACTGCCCCCCTACACGGCTCAGACTCACGTTGACGGTTTCAATGCCCCCGTACACGGGTCAGACTCACATTGATGGTTTCAATGCCCCCCTACTTGGCTCTGACTCACGTTGACGGTTTCAATGCCCCCAACCCGGCTCTGACTCACGTTGACGGTTTCAATGCCCCCCTACCCGGCTCTGACTCACATTGACGGTTTCAATGCCCCCCTACCCGGCTCTGACTCATGTTGACGGTTTCACTGCCCCCCTACCCGGCTCTGACTCACGTTGACGGTTTCAGTGCCCCGTACACGGCTCGGACTCACGTTGACGGTTTCAATGCCCCCGTACACGGCTCAGACTGACGTTGACGGTTTCAATGCCCCCCTACACGGCTCGGAATCACGTTGACGGTTTCAAAGCCCCCGTACACGGCTCGGACTCACGTTGCCGGTTTCAATGCCCCCGTACACGGCTCGGACTCACGTTGCCGGTTGCAATGCCTGTGACGAACTAGGGCTGTTGTTAAGGTTTCCCTGAATACTGTGTGGGTGCCTCGGTTTCCCCTATGCGGTGCTTGAGTATCAAGGGGGGGGGACAACGGTGCATGATTGTTACAAAGCCCTAGAAGGCAGAGGCCTGGACACAGAGAATGGCCGACACTCGGTCTCCTGGCAACAGATGGCCCCGGCCCCTCCCCGGCAAAGGTATGAGCTGAAGGTGTTGGAACAAAGGGATCAGGTGACCTCCTGGCCCGGGAAGCAGACAAAGGGGGAGGAGGGGCTGGTGAGTTTCAGTTTGGAGCTGGCCGGAGAAGAGGGGAGAGAGGCAGACAGGGTCTGGCCTCCCTGCCCCATTTGGAGCTGTGGGGTGAAATGCAGGGAGCCCCCAGGCTGGGGTCTAAGCTCCCTGCCCCCCGGAAGGACCCGACTGAGGGGTCCTGGATGTACTGACAAGCTCTGGTTGGACTGTGTTCCTGGCATCTCTAATAAACCTTCTGTTCTACTGGCTGGCTGAGACTCCCGGTGAATCCGGGGAAGAGGGGTGCAGGGCCGGACTCTCCTATACTCCGTGACAATGCCCCCCTACACGGCTCGGACTCACATTGACGGTTTCAATGCCCCCCTGCCTGGCTCAGACTTACGTTGACGGTTTGAATTCCCCCCTACACGGCTCAGACTCACGTTGACAGTTTCAGTGCCCCCCTACCCGGCTCAGACTCACGTTGACGGTTTCAATGCCCCCCTACCCGGCTCAGACTCACATTGATGGTTTCAATGCCCCCCTACATAGCTCAGACTCACGTTGCCGGTTTCAATGCCCCCCTACGTGGCTCAGACTCAGGTTGACGGTTTCAGTGCCCCCGTACGCGGCTCAGACTCACGTTGACGGTTTCAATGCCCCCCTACGCAGCTCAGACTCACATTGACGGTTTCAATGCCCCCCTATGCGGCTCAGACTCACATTGACGGTTTCAATGCCCCCGTACACAGCTCAGACTCACGTTGACGGTTTCAGTGCCCCCGTACACGGCTCGGACTCATGTTGACAGTTTCAATGCCCCCATACACGGCTCAGACTCACGTTGACGGTTTCAATGCCCCCCCCTACACGGCTCGGACTCACGTTGACGGTTTCAATGCCCCCCTACGCGGCTCAGACTCACGTTCACGGTTTCAATGCCCCCCTACACGGCTCAGACTCACATTGACGGTTTCAATGCCCCTCTACGTGGCTCAGAGTCACGTTGGCGGTTTCAATGCCCCCCTACGTGGCTCAGACTCACGTTGACGGTTTCAGTGCCCCCGTACGCGGCTCAGACTCACGTTGACAGTTTCAATGCCCCCTACGCGGCTCTGACTCACATTGACGGTTTCACTGCCCCCCTACATGGCTCGGACTCACGTTGACGGTTTCAATGCCCCATACACGGCTCTGACTCACGTTGATGGTTTCAATGCCGCCCTACCCGGCTCAGACTCACGTTGACGGTTTCAATGCCCCCCGTACACGGCTCAGACTCACATTGACGGTTTCAAAGCCCCCGTACACGGCTCGGACTCACGTTGCCGGTTTCAATGCCCCCCTACATGGCTCGGACTCACGTTGACGGTTTCAATGCCCCCCTACATGGCTCAGACTCACATTGACGGTTTCAATGCCCCCGTACACGGCTCAGACTCACATTGACGGTTTCAATGCCCCCCTACATGGCTCGGACTCATGTTGACGGTTTTAATGCCCCGTACACGGCTCAGACTCACGTTGACGGTTTCAATGCCCCCTACCCGGCTCTGACTCACGTTGATGGTTTCAATGCCCCCCGTACACGGCTCAGACTCACATTGACGGTTTCAAAGCCCCCGTACACGGCTCGGACTCACGTTGCCGGTTTCAATGCCCCCCTACATGGCTCGGACTCACGTTGACGGTTTCAATGCCCCCCTACACGGCTCAGACTCACATTGACGGTTTCAATGCCCCGTACACGGCTCAGACTCACATTGACGGTTTCAATGCCCCGTACACGGCTCAGACTCACGTTGACGGTTTCAATGCCCCCCTACCCGGCTCAGACTCACGTTGACGGTTTCAATGCTCCCCTACACGGCTCAGACTCAGGTTGACAGTTTCAATGCCCCCCTAAGCGGCTCGGACTCACGTTGACGGTTTCAATGCCCCCATACACAGCTCGGACTCACGTTGACGGTTTCAGTGCCCCCTGTACACGGCTCAGACTCACGTTGACGGTTTCAGTGCCCCCTGTACACAGCTCAGACTCACGTTGACGGTTTCAGTGCCCCCTGTACACGGCTCTGACTCACGTTAACGGTTTGAATGCCCCCCTACACGGCTCGGACTCACGTTGACGGATTCAATGCCCCCGTACACGGCTCTGACTCACGTTGACGGTTTCACTGCCCCCCTACACGGCTCAGACTCACGTTGACGGTTTCAATGCCCCCGTACACGGGTCAGACTCACGTTGATGGTTTCAATGCCCCCCTACTTGGCTCTGACTCACGTTGACGGTTTCAATGCCCCCAACCCGGCTCTGACTCACGTTGACGGTTTCAATGCCCCCCTACCCGGCTCTGACTCACATTGACGGTTTCAATGCCCCCCTACCCGGCTCTGACTCATGTTGACGGTTTCACTGCCCCCCTACCCGGCTCTGACTCACGTTGACGGTTTCAGTGCCCCGTACATGGCTCGGACTCACGTTGACGGTTTCAATGCCCCCGTACACGGCTCAGACTGACGTTGACGGTTTCAATGCCCCCCTACACGGCTCGGAATCACGTTGACGGTTTCAAAGCCCCCGTACACGGCTCGGACTCACGTTGCCGGTTTCAATGCCCCCGTACACGGCTCGGACTCACGTTGCCGGTTGCAATGCCTGTGACGAACTAGGGCTGTTGTTAAGGTTTCCCTGAATACTGTGTGGGTGCCTCGGTTTCCCCTATGCGGTGCTTGAGTATCAAGGGGGGGGGACAACGGTGCATGATTGTTACAAAGCCCTAGAAGGCAGAGGCCTGGACACAGAGAATGGCCGACACTCGGTCTCCTGGCAACAGATGGCCCCGGCCCCTCCCCGGCAAAGGTATGAGCTGAAGGTGTTGGAACAAAGGGATCAGGTGACCTCCTGGCCCGGGAAGCAGACAAAGGGGGAGGAGGGGCTGGTGAGTTTCAGTTTGGAGCTGGCCGGAGAAGAGGGGAGAGAGGCAGACAGGGTCTGGCCTCCCTGCCCCATTTGGAGCTGTGGGGTGAAATGCAGGGAGCCCCCAGGCTGGGGTCTAAGCTCCCTGCCCCCCGGAAGGACCCGACTGAGGGGTCCTGGATGTACTGACAAGCTCTGGTTGGACTGTGTTCCTGGCATCTCTAATAAACCTTCTGTTCTACTGGCTGGCTGAGACTCCCAGTGAATCCGGGGAAGAGGGGTGCAGGGCCGGACTCTCCTATACTCCGTGACAATGCCCCCCTACACGGCTCGGACTCACATTGACGGTTTCAATGCCCCCCTGCCTGGCTCAGACTTACGTTGACGGTTTGAATTCCCCCCTACACGGCTCAGACTCACGTTGACAGTTTCAGTGCCCCCCTACACGGCTCAGACTTACGTTGACGGTTTCAATGCCCCCCTACCCGGCTCAGACTCACATTGACGGTTTCAATGCCCCCCTACATAGCTCAGACTCACGTTGCCGGTTTCAATGCCCCCCTACGTGGCTCAGACTCAGGTTGACGGTTTCAGTGCCCCCGTACGCGGCTCAGACTCACGTTGACGGTTTCAATGCCCCCCTACGCAGCTCAGACTCACATTGACGGTTTCTATGCCCCCGTACACAGCTCAGACTCACGTTGACGGTTTCAGTGCCCCCGTACATGGCTCGGACTCATGTTGACAGTTTCAATGCCCCCATACACGGCTCAGACTCACGTTGACGGTTTCAATGCCCCCCCCTACACGGCTCGGACTCACGTTGACGGTTTCAATGCCCCCCTACCCGGCTCAGACTCACGTTGACTGTTTCAATGCCCCCCTACGCGGCTCAGACTCACGTTCACGGTTTCAATGCCCCCCTACACGGCTCAGACTCACATTGACGGTTTCAATGCCCCTCTACGTGGCTCAGAGTCACGTTGGCGGTTTCAATGCCCCCCTACGTGGCTCAGACTCACGTTGACGGTTTCAGTGCCCCCGTACGCGGCTCAGACTCACGTTGACAGTTTCAATGCCCCCTACGCGGCTCTGACTCACATTGACGGTTTCACTGCCCCCCTACATGGCTCGGACTCACGTTGACGGTTTCAATGCCCCATACACGGCTCTGACTCACGTTGATGGTTTCAATGCCGCCCTACCCGGCTCAGACTCACGTTGACGGTTTCAATGCCCCCCGTACACGGCTCAGACTCACATTGACGGTTTCAAAGCCCCCGTACACGGCTCGGACTCACGTTGACGGTTTCAATGCCCCCCTACATGGCTCAGACTCACGTTGACGGTTTCAATGCCCCCGTACACGGCTCAGACTCACATTGACGGTTTCAATGCCCCCCTACATGGCTCGGACTCATGTTGACGGTTTTAATGCCCCGTACACGGCTCAGACTCACGTTGACGGTTTCAATGCCCCCTACCCGGCTCTGACTCACGTTGATGGTTTCAATGCCCCCCGTACACGGCTCAGACTCACATTGACGGTTTCAAAGCCCCCGTACACGGCTCGGACTCACGTTGCCGGTTTCAATGCCCCCCTACATGGCTCGGACTCACGTTGACGGTTTCAATGCCCCCCTACACGGCTCAGACTCACATTGACGGTTTCAATGCCCCGTACACAGCTCAGACTCACATTGACGGTTTCAATGCCCCGTACACGGCTCAGACTCACGTTGACGGTTTCAATGCCCCCCTACCCGGCTCAGACTCACGTTGACGGTTTCAATGCTCCCCTACACGGCTCAGACTCAGGTTGACAGTTTCAATGCCCCCCTACGCGGCTCAGACTCAAGTTGACGGTTTCAATGCCCCCCTACGCGACTCAGACTCACTGTGACGAACTAGGACTGTTGTTAATGTTTTCCCTGAGTACTGTGTGGGTGCCTCGGTTTCCCTATGCGGTGCTTGAGTATCTAGGTGGTGGGACAAGGGTGCATGATTGTTACAGAGCCCTAGGGCAGGGGCCTGGACACAGAGAAGGGCCAACACTTGGTCTCCTAGCAACTGATGGCCCCGGCCCCTCCCCTGAAAAGGTGAGAGCTGAAGGTGTTGGGACAAAGGGATCAGGTGACCTCCTGGCCCGGGAAGCAGACAAAGGGGGAGGAGGGGCTGGTGAGTTTCAGTTTGGAGCTGGCTTGGGAAGAGGAGGGGAGGGGGGCAGACAGGGTCTGGCCTCCCTGCCCCATTGGGAGCTGTGGGGCGAAATGCAGGGAGCCCCAGGCTGGGGTCTAAGCTCCCTGCCCCCCGGAAGGGCCCGGCTGAGGGGTCCTGGATGTACTGACAAGCT
Organism: Chelydra serpentina; assembly: GCA_037349315.1. Classification (NCBI taxonomy): domain Eukaryota; kingdom Metazoa; phylum Chordata; order Testudines; family Chelydridae; genus Chelydra; species Chelydra serpentina. The sequence continues at coordinate 35,041 of JBAIAC010000751.1, forward strand.
CTGGTTGGACTGTGTTCCTGGCATCTCTAATAAACCTTCTGTTCTACTGGCTGGCTGAGACTCCCAGTGAATCCGGGGAAGAGGGGTGCAGGGCCGGACTCCCCCACACTCCGTGACAACTGGTGGCAGAGGTGGGATGTTCTGCACCCCGTGAACGGCGCTTCCTGCAGTAAGTGACTGGGGAGCAGTAGAACGAAGGGGGGCTAACAAGGACCAGGCGTGCTGAAGGCTCACAGAGGAGCGGTTTCGGGGAGCGGAGGAGCGACGCTTAACCCCTGGGAGTGTGTGACCAGCGAGAAGGACTGTGCAATGATGGGGTCCCCCTGGGGGCTGCAGTGAGCAGTCCCAGGGGCGGAGGAACCTGCGGCTTGGCCCTGGGAGAGAGAAGGATTTTTGCAGTGACAGGGTCCCCCGGGGGTGCCGTGAGTGGACCCAGGGGCGGAGGAGCTGCAGCTCGACCCTGGCAAAGAGGCGGTGACCTGGAGAAGGGCTGACTCACGTTGACGGTTTCAATGCCCCCGTACACAGCTCGGACACGCGGCTCCTGGATGCTCAGCAGGCGGGTCCCGGTCACTGTCAGGCTGGTGCTGCCGCTGTGGGGGGGAGGGGGAAAGACATCAGCCCCCACAGGGGGATGCAGTTGGGGGGGGGGGTGAGGGATGGCATGGGTTAGGGGCCCTTGGACTGTGACACGTCTCCCGCCATCGGGCCGTGTCATTCCCCCCTTGTCCCCCACCCTGTGCCCCGCCCAGTCTGGCTCAGCGCCAGGACCCTCGTCCCAGGCCAAGCGGCGGGTCCCAGCCGGGCCGGAGGCTGCGGGGGGGACGGGGCCGAACCAGGGGGCAGGTTCTGCAGCTCGTCCCCTGGCGGAACAGCGCCCGGGCGTGGGGCGAATGGGCCTGGGACCAGAACCGGGACCGGACGGACGCAGGGCTGGGAATGTGGAGAGGGGGACGGGGCACGGGGGGGTGGGGGAGTGGCGGGGGGTTGGGAATATGAGGGTGCGGGGGGGCAGGCGGGGGCAGTGTGGGGGTCAGCAGGGGGCTGTGTAGGGGGGAGGGGGCTGGGGCACAGGAAGGGAGGTGGGGGGCACAGGAAGGGAGGTGGGGGCAGTGGGGGGATGAGTGGGGCAGTGGGGGGGTCTCTTACTTGACGATGCTCCATTGGGGCTCGACATCGGTCACAGCCGGGTCGGGGGCATAGCGGAAGATCAGGCCAGGGGGGCTGGTGGTGCCGTTGGGGGGCCCAGGGGGGGCCAGGCTGGCGCGGTCGATGCGGACACCGAGGGGGGCCGGACCAGGGCCCAGCGTGGACGGGGGGGTCAGGCAGACGATTTCCTCAGGCCCCCTCCTGCTAGCGAAGGGAAAGTGAGAGACCCCCCCAAAATTCCCCCCCGTCCCCACATCTCCCCACCGAGCCCTGACCTCCCCACATCCTATGCCCCTAAAATCCCACCGCCTGCCCCATCCTGACAACCCTAACCCACCCTGCCCCCCACCACACACCCCGCCCCATCCCTGTCCCCTCCTCACCCCTCTGGCCCCCCCCACCCCTCTGCCCCCACACACCACCCTCATCGCTGTCCCCCCCCCACCCCTCTGCTCCCCCACCGATCCCCATCTCTCTGTCCCCCCATCTCTGTCCCCCCCGCACCTCCATCCCTCTGCTCCCCCACCGATCCCCATCTCTCTGTCCCCCCATCTCTGTCCCCCCCGCACCTCCATCCCTCTGCTCCCCCACCGATCCCCATCTCTCTGTCCCCCCATCTCTGTCCTCCCCCCCACCTCCATCCCTCTGCTCCCCCACCGATCCCCATCTCTCTGTCCCCCCATCTCTGTCCTCCCCCCCACCTCCATCCCTCTGCTCCCCCACTGATCCCCATCTCTCTGTCCCCCCATCTCTGTCCTCCCCCCCACCTCCATCCCTCTGCTCCCCCACTGATCCCCATCTCTCTGTCCCCCCATCTCTGTCCTCCCCCCCACCTCCATCCCTCTGCTCCCCCACCGATCCCCATCTCTCTGTCCCCCCACATGGCTGTCCCCACCCCACCCGGCCCCCGGCCCCCCCCACTACCTGAGCAGCTGGCAGGTCCCCCCCTGCACAGAGATGTTGACACTGCTGCCGGCGTCCAGATGGGTCCCGGTGAGGGTGACGCGGGTCCCCCCTGACACCGGCCCCCCTGCGGGGCTCAGTCCCCACAGCCTGGGGGTCTGGGTCAGGAGACGGCAGTTATGGGGGTAAATGCACACACAGACCCCCTCCCTTCCCACCCTCCACAGCCCCCCATGACCCACAACTACCCCTCCCCCCACAGCCCCCCAGGGGTCACCATCTGCCCCCCCAGCTACCCTCCTCCCCCACAGACCCCCCCCAGGGATCACCATCTGCCCCCCCAACTACCCCCTCCCCCAGAGCCCCCCAGGGGACACAACCCAGCCCTCGCACCCCCAAATCCCCCAGCTACCCCCTCCCCCACAGCCCCCCCAGGGGTCACCATCAGCCCCCCCAGATACCCCCCTCCCCCACAGCCCCCCAGGGGTCACCATCTGCCCCCCAGCTACCCCCCTCCCCCACAGCCCCCCCAGGGGTCACCATCTGCCCCCCCAGCTACCCCCCTCCCCCACAGACCCCCGGGGGTCACCACCCAGCCCTCGCACCCCCAAATCCCCCAGCTAACCCCTCCCCCACAGCCCCCCAGGGTCATCACCCAACCCTCGCACCCCCAAATCCCCTAGCTAACCCCTCCCCCACAGACCCCCGGGGGTCACCACCCAGTCCTCGCACCCCCAAATCCCCCAGCTAACCCCTCCCCCAGAGCCCCCCAGGGATCATTAACTCAGCCCTCAAAGCCGCCCATGCCCCTCCCCCCCTAATTCCCTCCCTCACGGACCCCCCACCCCGTACCACGAAGGTGAAGGGGTTCGGGGAGCGGGCCCGGTACTCAGCACTGCAGTCGCCCACACAGATCTCCACGGGGCCGGGCTGGGGGTCGGGCACCAGCGACTCCTCCATCTCGCACACCAGCCTGGGGGGGGCACAAGGGTCAGCCCCCCCGGCTCCCATGTCCCTCATATCCCACCTCCCCCCTAACCTCCCACTCCAGGCCCCCCAACTCCCCCCTCAACCCCCCCGCATCCCAACTCACCCCTAACCCCCCCCCCCGGTTCCCAGCTCCCCCTCCTGACCCCCAGCTCCCACCCGACCAAACACGTCCCCCTACATGACCCCCCCCCGCATCCCTCCCCCCCGCCCCCCTCACCTCTGGGCCGGGACGTACTGGCCCGGCAGCGAGTTGCAGCGAACCCCGGCAACGCGGACCCCGACCTCGTGGAACTGCAACCCCAGGTTCTCCCCCTCGATCGTCACCCGCGTGCCCCCCTCCTTGGGCCCCGCCACCGGCACCACCTGGGGGGCAGGGCAGTCAGGGGGGCGGAGACCCCCCACCCCACCCCCACCCCCCTCCTTGGGCCCCGCCCCCGGCGCCACCTGGGGGGCAGGGCAGTCAGGGGGGCGGAGACCCCCCACCCCACCCCCACCCCCCCTCCTTGGGCCCTGCCCCCGGCACCACCTGGGGGGCAGGGCAGTCAGGGGGGCGGAGACCCCCCACCCCACCCCCACCCCCCTCCTTGGGCCCCGCCACTGGCACCACCTGGGGGGCAGGGCAGTCAGGGAGGCGGAGACCCCCCACCCCACCCCCACCCCCCTCCTTGGGCCCCGCCACCGGCACCACCTGGGGGGCAGGGCAGTCAGGGGGGCGGAGACCCCCCACCCCACCCCCACTCCTTGGGCCCCGCCACCAGCACACCTGGGGGGCAGGGCAGTCAGGGGGGCGGAGACCCCACCCCACCCCCAACCCCCTCCCTGGGCCCCGCCACCGGCACCACCTGGGGGGCAGGGCAGTCAGGGGGGCGGAGACCCCCCACCCCACCCCCACTCCTTGGGCCCCGCCACCAGCACACCTGGGGGGCAGGGCAGTCAGGGGGGCGGAGACCCCACCCCACCCCCAACCCCCTCCCTGGGCCCCGCCACCGGCACCACCTGGGGGGCAGGGCAGTCAGGGGGGCGGAGACCCCACCCCACCCCCACCCACCTCCTTGGGCCCTGCCACCGGCGCCACCTGGGGGGCAGGGCAGTCAGGGAGGTGGAGACCAACCCCACACCCGCCCAGGCCCCCAAACCACACGAGCCCCCCCCAGGTGAGGGGGCAGAGCTGCAGCCTGGCCGCAGTTGAGGGGTGGGTTCCAGTGGGGTGGGCATGGGGGGGGTTGGCTGGTCCGGGGGGCCCCCATTACCTGGGTGGTGTGGGGCAGGGGCATTACCCCATTACCCAGGCACTGCGGGGGGTGGTTACCTTGGAGACACGGGGGGGGGATTACTCAGGCGACGTGGGGAGGGGGCCCGTTACCTGGGTGATGCGGGGGTGGCTGCAGCGAGCTCCGCGCCGGCCGGGGGGCACCCAGTGGAGTTGGGGGGCCGGGCAGTGGGGGCGCAGGAGACAGCGTTGTTCGGCCAGGCACCAGCCGCACTCGAAACGTGGGTCGGAGCGGAGACAGACCCCACAGCTGGGGCGCTGGGCCGGGCATTTGTACAGCAGGGCTGGGGGGGGAGGGGGGGTCAGAGACAGGAAACCCCCCACCCCCTCCGCCCTGCCCCCCGCCCCCCAAGACCCCGCCCCCACCTCCTCCCCGCCCTCCGCCCTGCCCCCCGCCCCCACCCCCTCCCCGCCCTCCCCCAACACCCCGCCCTCACCCCCTCCCCTCCCTCCGCCCTGCCCCCCGCCCTCCCCCAACACCCCGCCCCCACCCCACCCCCAACACCCCGCCCCTCCCCCAACACCCCTCCCCCTCCCCTCCCTCCCCCAACACCCCGCCCCCCACCCCACCCCCAACACCCCGCCCCCTCCCCTCCCCTACCTCAACACCCCGCCCCCTCCCCTCCCTCCCGCAACACCCCGCTCCCGCCCCCTCCCCTCCCTCCCCCAACACCCTGCCCCCACCCTTCCCCCCAACCCGCTCCCACCCCGCCCCCACCCCTCCTCTCCCTCCCCCACACCCTGCCCCCACCCCTTCCTCCCCTGGTGCCCTGCCCCCAACACCCTGCCCCCGGGCACTGTCCAACCGCTCCCCCATGACACTCCCCCACTCTGCCCCTTTCCCATTACCCAGCCCCCTCCCCCTCCCTCCCCAGGGCGCAGCCCCAGGGACCTTTGAAGCCGGGGGGCCGGTCGATGGGGAAGTCGCTGTCCCAGACGACGGAGAAGTCCACGGGCAGCTCCCCAACAGCGTCACCCTCGTACCAGTACTGGGGGGACAGGGGGGGGTCAGAGCGGGCCGGGGGGTGAGGAAAAGACAGGGAGATCAGGGGCATGGAGAGCCACAGGGGAGCAGCCCGCCCCCCATAGCCCTGGGGCTGGGAAGGGAGAGAGCAACAGGACCACAAAGGGTTAAAAGGAGGTACCACGACATCTCCTAGCAACAGAGATGGCAACTGTCACGTCACCTAGCAACAGAGCATCCCCCCCCCATGGGTGAAACATCAAACACCCCGCGACCCCCAGCTCTGCCGGTGCCCCTCACTCCCGACCCGCAGCCCCTGCTAGCCCGGCCCTGGACTCCCCCCAGCCCTGCTGGTGCCCCTCACTCCCGACCCGCAGCCCCTGCTAGCCCGGCCCTGCCCCCCACCCAGCTCTGCGGTGCCCCTCACTCCCGATCCGCAGCCCAGCTCAGACATTTACAAGCGGTTCCCTAACCCCAGATGGCTGGGGGGAGGGCAGGGGGTGTCTGGCACAGAGCCCATGGGGTTAGAGACCTCCCAGCCGCCCTTCCCCCTCCCAGCCACCAGCAGGGGCCCCAAGTTTCTCCCACCCTCCCAGGGGTCTGGCTGAACCCAGCTGAATGCCCCTCCCCCATCACTGGGGCCAGGACCCACAGGCTGATTAACCCCCCTCCAGAAAAAGGGTGCTCAGAAGGGGGGGCGGGGTCTCACGCCGTGTCCTGGCTCCGCAGGCGCTGGGGGCACGGGGAGCCGGCTGGGGGCTGGTGGGGGTCAGGGGTCAGGCAGGGTGCTGGCGGGGAGCCGGGGACCAGCGGGGGGCTGGCGGGGGCCAGGCTGGTGGGGCAGGGGCCAGGCCGGAGGCTGGCAGGGGACAGGGGGCCAGGTCGGGGGCCAGTGGGGGCCAGGCGGAGGGCTAGCGGGGGGCTGGCAGGGGGCAGAGGCCAGGCCGGAGGGAGCCGGGGGCTAATGGGGGTCTGGGGTCCAGGCCGGGGGCTAGCGGGGGCTGGGGGGAGGCCAGCGGGGGCTAGGCAGGGGCCAGGCCGGGGGGGCCAGGCGGGGGGCCAGGCCGGGGGGGGGCAGGCGGGGGGGCTAGGGGGCCAGGCGGGGGCCGGGGGCTAGTGGGGGCCGGGCGGGGGGCCGGGGGGGCCGGGGGGGGCTCACCGAGCTGTTCTGACACTGGACACTGCTGGAGTTGAAGCGTACGGCGGGGGGCCGGGCGGGGGCTGGGGGGGCCGGTGGGGGCCGGGGGAGCCAGGGGGGGCTCACCGAGCTGTTCTGACACTGGACGCTGCTGGAGTTGAAGCGCACGGCGGGGGCTGGGGGGGGCGGGGGGGGGCTGGGCGGTGGCCAGGGGGTGGCCGGGGGGCTGGGGGGGGCCGGGGGGGCTCACCGAGCTGTTCTGACACTGGACGCTGCTGGAGTTGAAGCGCACGGCGGGGGCTGGGGGGAGCCGGGGGGTGGCCGTGGGGGCCGGGGGGGGCCGGGGGGGCTGGGGGGGCTCACCGAGCTGTTCTGACACTGGACGCTGCTGGAGTTGAAGTGCACGGTGGGGGCTGGGGGGGGCTGGGGGGGCCGGGAGGGGCCGGGGGGGCCGGGGGGGGCTCACCGAGCTGTTCTGACACTGGACGCTGCTGGAGTTGAAGCGCACGGCGGGGGGCTGG
>JBAIAC010000752.1:0-51185 GCA_037349315.1 Chelydra serpentina
TAGCAGGTTAAGGGAATCAGATTTCTAGCTTGTTGTTTTATCTATTTCTTCTTCTTGTGTGTATTTATTAGCCCTTTCGCCCCTACATAACACAGCCCTCAGCACTCAACCACCCCCACAACGTAAAAACAAGGATCAATTTGAGTTTGGTGATGGATTTCCTTTTAGTTCAGGTTTTTTTTCTTTTAAAAAGAGCCTCCCGTGACGCCGATATTGTGTACGTAAAGGGGCAAATTGCAGTTCTCTCTGGACCTGATTCAGCAACGGATTTAAACACGTGAGCAGGATTACAGAGCTAACTGAGATCAGGGGGCTTTACCGTGCTGGGCGCTGCACAGACGCTGACCGAGACCAGGGCCCCATTGTGCAGCCCAGGCACAGAGTGAGACACGGTCCCGGTCCCGAAGAGCTAAATACACAAAGGCTGGGAGGGGAAACTGAGGCACGGCCCTGGGACGTGACTTGCCCCAGGTCACACAGCAGAGAGAGGTGACTCCCAGTCCTCCACCCTACCCACTCCACAGCTGTGCCGCGTAAAGCACGTTGCTGAATCAGGGCCGGCGAAGAGCTGATTTTGCACCGTTGGGAGTTGCAGGCGAGAACGCCGGCTGGATTGGGCTGGATAACCAAGATCCGGTTTCTTTCAAGCCTCCCGCCGCTACCCCCCAACTGTCCTTGGCATCCGAGGTGCTGCCTGCCATGGCAGACGAGCTCTTGGCAGGGGAAAGGAAAAAGATCTCTCCATAGCTGATCAGGTCAACCTGTCGCTCCCGACATTTTTTCTAGTAGCAATAAGCACTGTCGGGTTATTGAAGCGAACTGGAGATCAGAACAGGCCGAGTCTCCGGCCGAGCCAGCCGCGGAGGAGACGACCCCTACTTCCTCTTCTAGTGGCTAGGACAATTTGCTTCCGAGAAATGGGTCGGGAGAGTGGGGGGGGAAGGGCTTCGTAACCCGGGGGACATTCTCCTAATCCTCTCTCACGCCCCCTCCACCTACCTTGTCCTGGATTTAGTGGGGGGGGGGGGGCGCGAAGTGGGTCGCTGGAGATGGTGTATTTCCCACCCCCCGCTCTGTAGTTTCATGCGGTTCATTTATTTGGAAGGGTTTTGAAGCCAAAATGGAAATCGCGCCGGGCAGGGCGAGTGAGCGGCCGAGAGGAAGGGGGTTTAGGGGAAGAAAAAAAAAAAGAACAAAAACACTGGTAAAACAAAACAAAACACACAAAGCAAAAGCTGATTTCAATGACACTTTGCATTTAGTTAATTTATTACTGGGATTTCCGGCACAGCGACTGTAAGGAACTTTTACATGGACTTGTTGAATTATTTGTACTTTTCATGCCAGAAAATTAAAAAGTTCAGAATCTTACGTGTCTCTCTCTGCTGCGTGCGGGTGTGTGTGGGGGGGCGTTTGTGCGTGCGGGGGCGTGTGTAGGCACGTGGGTGCCTGGCATTCGAGGGGGGCGTTCAACCCTCCCCAGGCCGCAGCATTCCCACCCGCAAAGTCATAAAACAATCACCCCGGAGGCCTTCAAAATCCCGAGAGCGGCTCAAAAAATCACGGGATTTTTAACAAGCCCGGGGGTTCACGTGTGGGCATGTTCACGTGTGGGCATGCAGAGGGCTTTTTGTTCCCTGCCGTGACCCTTTTGGGGGTCACACTGTTCAGACACCACTTCCAAGGGGGCGGGGGGCGAGCCGCGCAGGAATGGGAGGTGCTCTGGGGGCGTGAGGCCGTGTCGCTAGATGACCCCGAGCCCTTCCAGAGAGCTGGGCATCGGCCAAGCGGCACTGGCCAACGCGCTCGGCCACATTTGACAGGTGGGGAAACTGAGGCAGAGGGCGGGGCCGTGACTTGCCCCAGGTCGGGCAGAGGCGGGGCTGGAAGCCAGGGCTCCAGAGGCCCAAATCGGCACTCTCGCCCCTGCCCGTTAAACCCCCGACCGGCCGTCACCGAACCCGTCACAAGCTGTTTGGAAATGGAGCCTTCCCCTAAAACGGGAGCTTTCCCCTGGCATGGGTGGCTGAGCTTCCCAGGACTCCAGCAGCTGGGGCTTTCTGAGCGAGATGCCAAGGGGTGGTGGCAGGGGGGGGAGCCGATTTTTTAGAGCACAAGACCCGGGGCTCTGCATGGACCCCAGTACCCGGCTCGGTGGAAGGGACTGGGGGCAGCCAGCCCAGGGCCCCTGCCCGCAAGGTCGAAGGTCACACCCAGCGCCAGGCACTGAACGTGGATCTCCAGCCCCCTGGGGCGGGGGTGGGGAAAAGCCCCCTCCCAGTGCCCTGCTGGCCCCGGCGGGCGTCTCCGGGCGCTGGGGTGGGCATGAGACTCCCGCAGGGAGGCACCATCCCCGCTGCTGGCCAGAGCTGGTTCCGATCTGATCCCGCAAGGCAGGAAGTCACAGCTGGGGCGGGGGGTGGACGGGGAGGGGGAAATGTCGGGGGGGGGGCTGCAAAGTGGGGCTGATCAGCCCCCACCAAGCAAAACAGACCCAGGGGCCCAGAGCGCGGCTCTGTTCTGCCTTGCCAGGCACCGGGGGGGGGACGGGGGACGGGGGGGGGACGATGCAGACTGGGCAGCCTGGCGGGTGCTGCCCAGGGCCTCCCCCTCCCCCACTTGGGCCCCTTTCTCCCCCATCCGCCTCCAATGGGGTGGGGGCGGGGCTGGGGCAGAGCAGCTGGGGCACAAAAGGCCAGTGAGGCCTCCCCTCCCCCGCAAGACACCAGCTTAGTCAGAGCCCCCCCTTAAAACCCAGGCAGGTGGGAGAGGAAGGAGCCTGTCCCCCCCCCCCTTGCTGGGGGGCTTCCCTGGGGCACTGTCTGTGCTGGGAGCCCCCCCGCAGGCACCTGGGGGCTCAGCTGGGAGCGGGGGCAGGGAGGCCCCTTTGTTATGGAAATGGAGTGGGGGCGGCCACAGGAGGGAGCAGGGGAAAGGCACCAAAGGGCCCCCCCCCCCGAGCTCCCTGCCAGCCCAGAGCCGGCAGCACCGGGGGATGCCCATGGGATGGGCACGGCAGGGAGGGTCACTCCCTGAACAGCCCTGCCGGTGCCCCTCACTCCCGACCCGCAGCCCCCGGCTAGCCCAGCCCTGGGCGCCGCCCCCCAGCTCTGCCGGTGCCCCTCACTCCCGACCCACAGCCCCCTCCTAGCCCAGCCCTGGGCTCCCCCCCACTCTGCCGGTGCCCCTCACTCCCGACCCACAGACCCCTCCTAGCCCAGCCCTGGGCTCCCCCCCACTCTGCCGGTGCCCCTCACTCCCGACCCACAGACCCCTCCTAGCCCAGCCCTGGGCTCCCCCCCACTCTGCCGGTGCCCCTCACTCCCGACCCACAGCCCCCAGCTAGCCCAGCCCTGGGCGCCGCCCCCCAGCTCTGCCGGTGCCCCTCACTCCCGACCCACAGCCCCCTCCTAGCCCAGCCCTGGGCTCCCCCCACTCTGCTGGTGCCCCTCACTCCCGACCCACAGCCCCCGGCTAGCCCAGCCCTGGGCGCCGCCCCCCAGCTCTGCCGGTGCCCCTCACTCCCGACCCGCAGCCCCCTCCTAGCCCAGCCCTGGGCTCCCCCCACTCTGCCGGTGCCCCTCACTCCCACCCCCCAGCTAGCCCAGCCCTGCTGGTGATGGGTTCAGGACAGACGCGGAGCTGGAGAGAAACGTTCCTTTATTGAGATGGAAATCCTGGACGCGCGTTCTCTCCACTTGTTCCCTCGGCGCTGGCCGGGGGCCGGGACCCCCGAGTGCCTCCCCGCTCTCGGCCCCCCTGCCTGGCTCAGTCGATAGCAGGGGCTGGGGGGCAGCTCCTGGGGTGAAGGGGGGGGGTGCCCTTCTGGCATGGACGTTTTTGGCCTCGGGACCCTCTACTGGTGACAGGAGCCCCAGAGTCGCTGGGCACACGGGCGGCGCCCCCAGCAGATCCGCCCAGGGCGCCGGGGGCACTGCCAGGGTCCTGTGCCAGGCTGCAGGGGAATCCAGTGGAGGCAGCCTGTGGCAACAGCGCCCGGCCCCCTGCGCCGGGTGGGGGCCTGGCAGCTTCCCGGCGGGCGCGGGGCACGACTCACAGTCTGGTGTAGAAAAGGCAGCAGGGGTCTGGAAGATCCAAAAACCGCTGGGGGGGGCTGCGGGCGTCTGTCCGGGCAGGCGGGCGCTGGGAGATCCCGGCGGGGGCAGCGGCGGGGGGGGGGGGCGGGCACAGCCGCGGCCAGTGATGAGGTCTGGATCGGGGGTGGGAGAGGAGAGTCACCGGATCAGCGTCCTCAGCCACCCCCTGGAATGGCCTGGTTGGAAAGTGGGGGCTGCCGGAGAGATACGCTGTGAGAGAGAGAGGGCAGGCGCCCCGTGAGACGGGGGGCACCGGGCACGGGATGCAGCCCCGCTAATGCCAGCTGGCAACCACTAGGGCCCCCGAAGAGCAGCAAGGATCAGTGACAGATGGGGAAACTGAGGCACGCCCAGCCTGGGCTATCCAGGCACACATGGCCGGTCCCACCCCTGCTCCAGGCTCCAAACGCTCAGGATTGGACCCCCCCCTTCACTCCCGGTCCCGCCGGCGCCATGAAGCAGGGGGGCCGGGCAAGGTGAGCTCATACCTGGCTCTCCCAGGCCCTCACAGCTCGTCGTGGTCGGCGGCACCGGGGTCACGGGGCTCCTGGCAGGCGGCCGGCGTCACCAGCTCCATCAGGTACTCGCAGCGGCTCGGCTCCGTGGTGGACGTGACCACGGTCTCTTTGCCGCACGTCAGCTTCACCTGGGGACCGGAGGGCTCTGGTCAGCCTGGGGCGCGGGGAGCGGTTCCCAGCCGTGCCCGGGGGCACCTCCGGAAAAGCCCCCGTGGCAACCTCTGTCTGGGCCCAGAGACCCCCACTGGTCTCCCCGTGCCGGGCGTCTGAGACAGGAACGGTTGGGGCAGCGGCTCTGGCCTGCTGTACCATGGACCTGCGGGCTTTAACACTGAAGGAGGATGCAGCATTGGGGTGGGGGGGCAGAGCTAAGGGGGACCCAGGACCCGCCACTGCTGCCGGCGGCTGCTCCAGGCCTCCCACCCCTCACCGGGCAAACCCGGCATCACTATTCCCAGCCTGACGCCGTGGGGCTCGGCAGCTGGCGCTCGCCTGCCCTGGGCTGGGGGGTTAGAGCGTCCGCGGCACCAGCTCCCAGCCCGAGTCCCTCCCCAGCCAGCTGCCCTCTGAGCTAGGAGTGCTGTGCCCATCTGATGCCAGCCCGGGCCGGCTCGGGGCAGGGAGGGGGCGGAGGCCGGGGGGCGGGCCGGCTCGGGGCAGGGAGGGGGCAGAGGCCGGGGGGCGGGCCGGCTCGGGGCAGGGAGGGGGCGGAGGCCGGGGGGCGAGGCCGGCTCGGGGCAGAGGCCGGGGGGGGGGGGGGGGGGGCGGGTGTCACTCACGGTCGTGGAGCGGTTGGGGCCTTGCCAGCAGCCCGTCCCGTGTTCATACTTCATGACGTTGAACTTGTTCTCGTCCGGCCCGGTCCACGAACCCCACGTTCTGCAAAGGGGGGGGGGGGTCAAAGGTCAGCACCCCACGGAAGCCACAGCCGACCCCCACCGTCTGCAAGGGAAATGCCGGCTGGGGGCGGGGGAGAAGCTTGTGAATGGATCATGGGGCCTTTCCCCTCTAGGGGGCGCTGGCTCTGATCCCGCCCCAGGGCAGGGCCAGGCTGGCTCGGGATGGGCCGGGGGTGGGAAAAGAGGCTCAGAGCCCAGCTCCAATCCAGCCTCAGGGTGGGGACTGGCTAGTGGAGGGGGGGGGGGGGGGCAGGTAATGGGGCTTGGGGCCTTTTCCCGCTGGGGGCGAAGCTCTGGAGCTGGGGGCTGCTGGCCTGGGGGGGCAGGAGGTGGGATCTGGGGCCTTTCCCCACTGTGGGCGTGGCTCCGGCGCAGGGTGGTGGGGGGCTGCTGGCCTGGGTGGGGGGGGGGGAGGGAATGGGGCTCAGGGGGGGGCGTGGCTCTGGTGCTGGGGGGCTGCTGGCCTGGGGGGGGGAAGGAATGGGGCTCATGGGGGAGGTGCGGCTCTGGCACTGGGGAGCTGCTGGCCCGGCGGGGGGAGGGAATGGGGCTCAGGGGGGGGCGTGGCTCTGGGGGGCTGCTGGCCCGGGGGGGGGCAGGGAATGGGGCTCGGGGGGGGTGCGGCTCTGGCGCTGGGGAGCTGCTGGCCGGGGGGGCAGGGAATGGGGCTCGGGGGGGGGGGGGCGCGCGGCTCCAGCACTGGGGGGCTGCTGGCCCGGGGTGGCGCAGGGAATGGGGCTCGGGGGGGCTCCAGCACTGGGGGGCTGCTGGCCCGGGGGGGGAAGGAATGGGGCTCGGCGGGGGGGGCAGGCTCTGGTGCTAGGAGGCTGCTGGCCCGGGGGGGCAGGGAATGGGGCTCGGCGGGGGGGGCTCCAGCGCTGGGGGGCTGCTGGCCCGGGGGGGCAGGGAATGGGGCTCAGGGGTGGGGGGGCTCCAGCCCTGGGGAGCTGCTGGCCCGGGGGGGCAGGGAATGGGACTTGGGAGTCGGGGGGGCTCCAGCACTGGGGGGCTGCTGGCCCGGGGGGGCAGGGAATGGGGCTCGGGGGGGCTCCAGCACTGGGGGGCTGCTGGCCCGGGGGGGGGAAGGAATGGGGCTCGGCGGGGGGGGGCAGGCTCTGGTGCTAGGAGGCTGCTGGCCCGGGGGGGCAGGGAATGGGGCTTGGCGGGGGGGGCTCCAGCGCTGGGGGGCTGCTGGCCCGGGGGGGCAGGGAATGGGGCTCAGGGGTGGGGGGGCTCCAGCCCTGGGGGGCTGCTGGCCTGGGGTGCCGCAAGCTCCGTCTTACCCCAGGTTGGTCTCGGCTCCGCCGTGCTTGGGTTTCTGGGACACTCTGTTGAACGGGCAGAGCCGGTAAACGTACCTGCGGGGGAGGGGGGGGAAACGAGAGCGCGGTGAGGGACTGACCCCCCCCCCACCCGGGGCAGGGCTGGGACCTCCCCAGCTCTGCCCGGCCCCAGCCTGCGTGGCACGAATTCGACAGGACTCGGCCCACTGCAGCCTCAGCAGCGTCCCAGCAGCAAAGAGGCCAAGTGCCCCGCTGCAGGGGGGCAGGGGGGGCTTCCCTGAAGCCTTCCTGGCCCCCCCCCCATGCTTTCCCACTGAGCCCCTGTTCCCCTCCCCCTCCATTCCCCAGCTGATCCCCCCTCCCCCCATGCCTTGCCCTGGCGGCATCACCTGGGTAATGATTTCAGGGGATTGGGGGGGGGGGGGGGGGAAAGAGAACCTGCCTTAAAGAGACAGGGCAGCATTTGGGAGCTGCTCTGGGACTCTGGGGAAATTAGCCCTAAATAGCTACCAGGAAAAAACAACTCGTTAGCGAGCGCATCCATCTGGCAGCCAAGGAAATAAGGGGGGGAGGGGGGACATGAAGCAGAGCAGACCCCCCCCCCCGCCCCGGGCAGCGAATTGGAGTAGCTGATCCAGGCAGGTTAATTCCCCCTGCAAACGGAGTGAGGCTCAGCACAGCGACCCAGTGCAGGGACAGCCCCAGGAGAGTGAAAGGGGAAATCGAGGCACGGAGCCGGCAGCTTGTCCCAGGGTCCGAGTGCGAGTGAGATGAGGCATCGAGGGTAGAAACCAGCCCTCCGGTTTCCCTGCTCAGCACTAACCACCAGATCCCACTCCCCTCACAGAGCTGGGATAGAACCCAGGAGTCCGGATTCCCAGGCAACCCTCCTCCAAGAGGGGGGTGGGGTCTAGTGGCTAGAGCAAGGGAGCTGGGCGTCAGGACTCCTGGGTTCTAACCCCAGCTCAGCCGTTACCACACCAGGCGAGTGTGGGCAGCTGATTCCCCCTCTGGGCCTCAGTTTCCCCATCTGTACAATGGAGATGCGCTCAGAGGATACATCGGAGAGAGATTAGGAGGGGTGAGAGAGACAGTGCCACTCCCGTTAGGTACCGAACAAGGGGCTGGGTTTTCCCAGTTCACATCCCCGGGTGGCTGCTGAGCAGTTTCGGGGGAGGGAAATCCAGGATTGGGGGGCGGGGACCCCGGAAAAATCCTGGCCTAGCAGCTTGCCTCAGCTCCCACCCCCCAGCTTTCTGTAAAAGAGAATTGCTGGGCTGGACCCGGAGCTCTGACTCTGCCCCCCCCAGAGCTGAGCTGGGCCTCAGGGACGAAGTTTGACCAGTTTTGGGGGGGGGACGGGGGGGACAGAAGATTTTTCCGCTCCTCTCCGGGAGGGGCCATGCCGAGCGCCGCTCCCCCCATGTCCGCTGACTGGCCCAGCTCCGTTCCTGCTGCCCCCCACTGGCGCCCGAATGCAGGTTGGGCACCCAGCTCAGGTGGGCTGGAACGAAACAGCCGTGGGAACTCTCAGGAGACGGTGTGGAGAGGTGCCAGGCTGAGTCAGGGCTCTGCTCCAGGAGGGAAGTGGGGGCTAGTGGTTAGAGCAGGAGCGTGACAGAGTCAGGACTCCTGGGTTCTATTCCCGGCTCTGCCGCTGTCCTACTGTGACACCGGGGCCACTCCCCTTGTCCGTGCCTCAGTTACCACATCCATACCCAGGGATCTAATTAATGGTGTGCAGCCCCCTGGCACCCAGCCCCCCGACCGAGCGGGCCCCAGGCACTGCCCAGCCCCCCCGACCGAGAGCTGAGTGGGAGGGGAAACTGAGGCACTGAGCGGGGAGGTGACTTGCCCCACGTCATCCAGCAATCAGGTGGTGGAGCTGGGAAGAGAACCCAGGCGTCCTGACGACCCCATCCCACGGCGCGTCGCTCGAGGTTAGCCGAGCGGCGTGACGCTGGGTATTGGGCGCCCTCCGGGCGTTACCTCCGAGGCGGCTCGGAGCTCCTGGAGGTGGGTCAGTCCCAGGGCGCCCCAGTGAAAGTTCGCGGTTCGAGGGCGAGGCTCCGGGGGGCAGAGCTGGGGGGCGGGTGGGGGGAATCAATCCGATCGCCGGCACCTACTCGTTGGTGGTGAGCTCGTAACACTGGCTGTAGAGATACGCGAATTCCCCCTGGGGGCCAAAATCAAAGGAGATCTCCTTCTCCAGATTCCTGGAAGGACAGAGGGAGGGGGGAGCGGTCAGCCCCGCAGTTCAGCTTCTTTCAGACCCCTGGCTCTCTGAGGTACATAGACGCCCCACCCCCCCATCGCCGGAGTATCTGGGCCCCTTGGGAGGGACATGCTACTGCTGGGGAAACTGAGGCATGGAGCAGCTCAGTGACTTGCCCGAGTGACACCCCCACGGCCCCTGCTTTGCTCCCCGGGCTACATGATTTCCTGCTCTGTCTGGGTCCATTGGGACCCCAGCCCTTTGCTCCCAGTGGCAACTACGGATTTACTGTATCCCTCCCCCCGCAGGGCTCGGGCAGGGACTCCCCTGCACCCTGGGCTCAGGAGTCAGTGGGTCCTGCTCCTTCCAGTGGCATTAAAGGTTCATGAGGGAGAAGCTTCCCTCGCGCCCATCCCCCGTGCTCTCTCCCCAGCCCACCCGGAGCTCCCGGGCGGCTGGAGAGAGCGTCCCCTCCCCGCCCCCCAGCACTTCTCATTTTCAAAGCCCCCTGGCAGACGTGGCATGTCTCCCCCTCAGGCAGGGGAAAGTCCCTCACCCCATTTTAGAATGGGGAAACTGAGGCAAGGAGAGGCAACAGTACACGGGGTGTGTGTGTGTGTCAGGGCCTGAGGTAGGAATAGAATCCAGATCCCACCACCCAACCCCACTCCCCTCCCCAAGCTGAGAACAGAGCCCAGGAGCCCTGGTTCCCACCTCCCCCGCTCTAACCACTAGACCCCACTCCCCTCCCCGAGCTGGGGATAGAACCCAGGAGTCCTGGCTCCCAGCCCCCCGCACTCTAACCACTAGACCCCACTCCCCTCCCAGAACTGGGGATGGAACCCAGGAGTCCTGGCTCCCAGCCCCCCAGCTCTAACTACTAGACCCCACTGCCCTCCCAGAACTGGGGATGGAACCCAGGAGTCCTGGCTCCCAGGGTTCACTTAGTGCCAAACAGGAATTCTCAGACCTCAAGTCACCTCCCCCTTGCAATGGGCCGTCCCTGCCATCAGCCCCCTGGCCTAGCTCATGGGAGGAGGGGGTGTTGGGGGGGGGGGGGGGAAGACACGTTGTGACCCGATGCCAGACAGTCCCCGGGCTTGACCCCAGCAAGTCCCTGGGAGGGGCAGAGATGGGGTATTGGTGGGGGGAGGGTGGAAACTTACTGGCCTCACTTTGCTCCTGCCACACTCGCCAGCTGCCGTGGGCTGGACCCCAGGGGACTCGGGCACCTGCCCTCAGCAAGGGGGGCTGTCTGGGTTATCCCCCCGGTCTTGGTAGCCAAGGCTACTGCCAATTACTGGCCTCTCGGGGGCAGGCTGCTGCAGGCAGCTGGAGAAGGGGGGAGGGGGCCAGATGCCTTGGCCAGGCTGCTGAGCTCCAGCTTAATTGAGTGCTGACAACTGAGCTTTCAGCTCGGGGAGGGGAGTTGGGACTAGTGGTTAGAGCAGGGGGCTGGGAGTCAGGTTCTCTCCCCAGCCCTGGGAGCGGAGTGGGGTAGGTGGCTAGTGCAGGGAGCTGGGTGGGAGTCAGGACTCCTGGGTTCTGTGCTGCTAGACCACGTAGTAAGTCACACCCCCTCCCGTGCCTCAGTTTCCCCACCCATGGATGGCAGAACAGCAAACCCCTGCGCTGAGGACAATCTAAAGAACACTTTGTCAGCGTTGGGGCGTGAACGGCAGAGGCCCGGCCAAATCCCGGCCTGCCGGATCTTCCCCCACAGCTTCCCTTTCGATCAGCCCCGCCCCACTTCCTGTCCTACACGGCACAGCCTGGCTGCTGCGCTCCACCCCAGCAGTGGGGGGCGGAGCGATGGGGGAAGACGCACTGGTGCTTCGTCCCTCCGGATGGGGTGGAAGGCTCCAGGGTCGCCCAGGCTGCTGCTGGGGCTTGACCGATCCCACCCGCCCTGGTCACAAGGACAGGCCAGAGAACTCCCCGCCCCGTAATCTCTAGGGCGGCTCTTTTAGACACACCTCCAGTGGCCACCGGCCAATGCGGCCAGCGGCTCCTTATGCCCCCTGTTTATCTCCAGCCTGACACTGTCTGGCTCCCGCTTCCAGCCGCTGGCTCACGCTGGACCTTTCTCCGGCTCCTGCCCTGTGGCCGCCGGCTGCCCTTACCCCTGAGCTCCCTCCAGCTCTCGCCGCCACTCCCCGGGGCCCTTCGCTGTTTACTTAGCTAACCCATCCCTGGGGCTGGCGAATGGCTCAGACCAGCGCCCCCCAGGGAAGGGGGGTGGGGAAGGCCCCTTGGATCTGGAAGAGGGGCTCCAATGACAGGCCCAGTCTGGCTGTTTTAGGGGGTGTAACTGACATCGGTCGATTTCGATTGATCGGAACAGGCTGCCCAGCTGGAACTCCAGGGGGCGCTGCCTACCTCACCCAGGGGAGCCCATACTAACAGGAAAAGGGTATTTAGAGCCCATCCCCCAACTCCCCCGAAATGGGTGACAGCCTGGAGCTCGCTCTCGCATTGAGAGCGGCGGGGAGCCAGGACGCCGGGGTTCTAGCCCCAGCGTCAGCAGTGGTAAGAGCAGAGAGGGAGCCGGGACTCCTGGGTTTGATTCCCAGCTCGGGGAGGGGAGGGGCTGGGAGCCGGACTCCGGGGTTCTAGCCCCGGCTCTGGGAGGAGAGTGGGGGTAGTGGGTTAGAGGCTTGCAGCGCTCAGTGTGTGTCGACCCTGGCTGGCTGCGGGGCCGTCTCGCGGCTGTGGGGACGAGCTCTGGGACCCTCCCGCCTCGCCGGGGCCTACAGCCCAGCTCCAGCCTGCGCCCCAACATCTCCCCAGCAGTGAGACAGGCCCTGCAGCTCCCAGCACGGGGGTGTCGAGCACTGAACACCTTACTGAACCTGGGCCCTGAACAGGAACGGGCGCCCCCGCGGCGCCCCCTGGGGGTGCCACCACATACGCTGAAAAATCCTGGGCGCTGGAACAAAACACCCAAGCAAGGCAGCCCTTGCTCCGGGGGACGCGCCCGGGGTCTCCCTCAGACACACCCCGACAGCGCCTGCCACCGTGGTTCTCTCCGCTAAGGGCCCCGCAGCCCCCGGCTGGGCCCGGAGTTCGGGGGGCCGCGGCCCGTCATGTACGCGATCAATAGGAGAGAGCTTGGGGGGTTGGGCAGTTGTTTTTTGTATAGTCCGCTTCCACCTCGCGGTGATCTCCTGGGAGGTGTCAGGGCTGGGGTGGGAGGGAAGGAAAAGCTGATTTACTGCTCCAAAAAAACAGCTGTGGGGACACGTGGTCCCCCGGGGGTGGGCGGGTGTGTCTATTAACGCCCCCCCCCGCCCAAAGCAGCAACACTGCGGTCACAACAGCCAGGCTGTGACGTGTGAGCGCAGCCGAGATCAAGGAGCATTGTCAAGAAGGGATTTTCAAAAATCCCCAATCCTCATTAACAGCTTAATTGGTGAAAGCTAATTGGCTTTTGGCCCTCGCTGCAGTTCATCTCCAATCCCAGCAGCCGTACAACGCTGGGCAGTTTCACTTTCTGGGTCTCCGCAGCCCGATGCCTCTGTTGTTTATCTCACACCCGTGCTACCCACTAGACTGCAATACTCTCTCAGAGCTGGGAATAGAACCCAGGCGTCCTGCCTGCCCAGCTCTACCCGCAGCCCACACCCCATCGCAGAGCTGGGAACAGAACCCAGGCGTCCTGCCTGCCCAGCTCTACCCGCAGCCCACACCCCATCGCAGAGCTGGGAACAGAACCCAGGCGTCCTGCCTGCCCAGCTCTACCCGCAGCCCACACCCCATCGCAGAGCTGGGAACAGAACCCAGGCGTCCTGCCTGCCCAGCTCTACCCGCAGCCCACACCCCATCGCAGAGCTGGGAACAGAACCCAGGCGTCCTGCCTGCCCAGCTCTACCCGCAGCCCACACCCCATCGCAGAGCTGGGAACAGAACCCAGGCGTCCTGCCTGCCCAGCTCTACCCGCAGCCCACACCCCATCGCAGAGCTGGGAACAGAACCCAGGCGTCCTGCCTGCCCATCTCACGCTTTAACCGAAGCGTTGTCAAATTTCTAGGCATCTGAGGCTTCCAAGTTAATTTTGTTCAGGGCGGGGGGAGGGGGGGGAGAGACGACGTGGAAGTGGGGCCCCAATGCCGAGCCTGAACTCCACACCCCTTTAGCCGCCCCCTTACCGGATGGAATCCTCCATTTCCTTCAGGGACTTTTCGGCTTCTTCAAACTGCTCCCGGGCTTTCTGGGCAACTGGAAGAGAGGGCAGGGAGGTGAGGCTGGGGGCTTGAGAAGGCCCCGCTGCTTTGCCTGCGGTGTCCTCGGGGCGCCGTGAAGCGGAGGGACGGACGCCGCGGCCCATTCGACCCTGGGCTGCCACGTCGAGGGCAGAGGCTCTGTTAGGAGCCGGCGCGGGACTCGCCGAGCGGCTTCCTGGCCTGGCGGGATTTGAACTCGCAGCCTGAGAGCCCAGCCCCCTGCAACAGACTGGAGAGCTGGAGCTCTGCCATACATGAAGAGAGGCAGCCTGGCTCTGGGAGGGGAGTGGGGGCTAGCGAGTTATGGGGGGGAGGGGGAAGAGTCAGGACTCCTGGGTCCTTTCCCTGGCTCAGGAAGGGCAGTGGGGCTAGCTGGGTGGCAATTCAGGACTCCTGGGTTCTAGCTTCTTCCCCTTTGGGGGAGCAGTTGGACCATCTCTTTGGGGGATAGCTGCAGAGCCCCCCCTCGCCCCCGCCGAAAAGCCCCTCCCCCAATGGGGGGAGACGATCCGGCTTGGCCTGGGGGCTGGCTCGGAAGATGGTTTAGCTGCGGCAGGCAGGTGCCCACAGCGGCAACCAGCAGGACTTGCCAGGGGCCGCGGCAGGTGGCCACGCGCTGCTCCTGCCTTGAAGTCAGCCCAGTTGGAGGGTGGGAAGGGGAGAGGCCACCCCC
The DNA here is from genome assembly GCA_037349315.1 of Chelydra serpentina. Taxonomy (NCBI): domain Eukaryota; kingdom Metazoa; phylum Chordata; order Testudines; family Chelydridae; genus Chelydra; species Chelydra serpentina. The sequence goes on from JBAIAC010000752.1 coordinate 13,909, forward strand.
ACATCAGCACCACGTTTTGAACTAATGCCCCAGACGAGCCAAGGCTGGGCACTGCCCCCCCCGGCAGAGACAGAGCTGGCACCTTGACAGTGATCTGAACTAGCCGGAGCAAGCCGAGAGCAGCAGCTCCCGGCCGTTCTAGGATGGCCTCCAGCTTGGTCCCTGCGCTGCCCTTTCTCAGCCGGGTTCGCAGAGAGAGGACAGGCTTGTCGCTGGGCCTGGAATCTGGAGCCCGTTCCTGGCTCTGCCATCGATTCACAGAGACCCGGGCAAGTCACTGCATCTCTCTGGGAACGGGGGGCCAGCCCGGAAGCCGGGGTGACAATCCCTCCAACGTCCATTCCGCCGTCCCCAGCGCGTTCTCGGCAGATCTCAAAGCCCTTTACAAAGCGGCATTCTCCCCCTTTTACAGATGGAGAAACTGAGGCACGGGGTCACCCAGCAGGCCAGTGACACGGCTGGGAACAGACTGTAAATGAGCCACAACTAGGGAGCTGGGGCGGGGGGTTATTTTGACTAATTGCTGCTAAGTAGGTGATCTGGGAGGGGTTATTTATCCTTCTTCCCCATGGGTTCCCCATCAGCAGTTACCCTGGACCCCGCGTCCCCTCCCTGGCTTGACCTCACCGAGCAAACGAGGATACCCCGGCGAGACGGGTGAGCTGCCGTAGGACGGTTTCCTGCAGCGCCGCCAAGGCCGGTGGGACGTGCAGCGCCCAGCGCGACGGGGCCTGAGTCTCCTGGGGCTTCCACAGTCCAGCTAAGGGCCCATCTCGACCAGGATCCGACCTGACGAACCCGCCCTGGGGACGCCAAGGCCTCCGAAGGCAGGGCTGCCGGCTTCACAGCGTGAGGGTGCTAGAGACGTCACTAAAAAGGGCGTCAGAGTTGGGGGGGGGGGGGTTGGGGCTCTTAGGGTGCCACGGGACACGGCGGCGTCTCTCTCCTGACGGTTTCAGCTCAAGGTTGGCTGGAAGGTGCTTTGATCAAACACACGTTCCCAGGCTCGGTGAAGAGGAACTAACGGTGCCATCCGGCCTCCCCAGCTCAAGGCCTGAGCGGGAGCACCCTGCCTATGCGAGCAGCAGCGACTCTGGGGCAGAGCCAGGGGCCGGAGCATCACTCCCGGGGGCGGCGTTGGGCCATTTCGGCGCCACGGAGCAGCCTCGGGTATCGATCGGCTTCCCGGAGGTCGCGGGCCCGGGAGAGGCAGCTGCACTTAGCCAGGCAGACGCTGACGAGGCTGCGTTCCCAGGGAGTCGCCCGCTTCCCGGACACAGAATCCAGGCGCCTCTGGGGCCGTTCCAGCTGTTAGATTGCGGCAGTAAAGAGCCCAGGCGTCTGCCTGGTCCATTTCACTGGACTCTGCATTGAAGGGTTGGAAGCCGTGATGACATCGGCAGCTCAGGCAGGGAGGCGGCCGGGGGGGGGGGGGGCCCTACCAGAACTCCCCCTCTTCGGGAGCGGTAACCGGCCTGACCCCTGGGCTGGGTTTTCAGTGAAGACACTGGACCGGGATTCCGGAGATCTAGGTTCGAATCCTAGCCCAGCAAGATGCTTAGGCACTTTCCAGAAACAGGACTCGCGTCTCTTCATGTGTTGAATGGGGCTCAGGAGCGAGCTGGGGTCAGTGGGGTCTGGGCGCTGTCGCAGATAGGATGCCGGGGTAGATGGGCCCCCCCCGGGTCTGGGACAATCCCTATAGGCCTCATTTATTGCTGCAAGTAACCAATGCTTTGGCAGAGGGAGCCAAGAGGCAGCTTGAGGTGAGCCCTGGCACTGCGGGTTGCATGGTGCCAGCAGTCAAGCCCCCAACGAGCAGAGGGGGGCAGACGCAGCCCGGCGGAGGAAAGGCAACCCGAGGCTGGGCTGGAACAGCCGCATGGCAGAGGGGAGGTGGGGCACCAGCCCGGAACTGGGCAGCCCCCTGCTCTGCCAAGGGTAAAGCCACGCCAGGGTCCCCTCGCTGCGTCGTTAGCCCGGGGGATCGGCCTTGCCCGGCTGGGAGCGTCCCCACTGCAAAAAGCCCGGCCCCACTGGCTTGAGCGCAAAGCACCCCAGCTAGAGGTGTGTGGGGACAGGAGTCGGGTGAGGGGCAGCCCCGAGTTACACCTCGCCCTAAGAGCCGCGAAGGCCAGTCCTGAGCCTCAGTTTCCCCAATCTGTCCCTGGGGACAACAGCCCCGCACTGCCCTGCCTGCCAGGCGCTCAGACACGGTGGCGATAGAGACAGAGAGCTGACAGCAGATGACACACAGCGAGGGGGGTGGCCAACACTTTGGAGGACAGAGGGAGAACTGGGCTACAAACAACGAAATGACAACCGAAGGTGCTGCCCTCAGGGCAGAAAACCCAAATGCACCAATACAGACTGGGGGATAACCGGCTTGGCAGCAGCCCCGCTGAGACGCATCTGGGAGCCGTGGTGCATCCCAGCCTCGACATGAGTCAGCACTGCAGATGCAAGGTTCGGTTGCATTAACAGAGGCCTAGCATGCAAGTCCCGGGAGGCGAGTACCGCTCTGCTCAGCGCCGGCTGGGCCTCAGCCGGAGAACCGCGTCCAGTTTTGGTCAGCGCTCTACAGAAAGGACGGAGAGGAGCTGGAAGGACCCAGAGGCGAGCGACACAGACGATCAAAGGGATGAAAGCAGAACGAGCTGCCGGAACAGATGGGGAAATGGGGGCTGGCAGGGGCGCTGCCATGAAACGGGGGGTTTAAACACACCTAGAGGTCCCCTCGCTAGCGTAGCAGGTTGCGGCAGGAGCAATAAGGTGGCGGGGGGGGGGGGGGAGCGAGATTTTGGTTTGGCGCAGGGCTGGTTTGCTTCGCTAACGTACCCTCCACCCCGTGGCGGGTGGGTGGTCCCGGACAAGGCATGCGCCCCGGGGCTAGCTTGCTGGAAGTGCTGACCCATTGCCCAAGTCAGCCCCATCTCGGGATTCTGCACCCAGAGCTCCCAGGTAGGAGGATCCCAAGACGGGAGATCGGCGAGGCTGGCTCCCGGGTTACAGGCCGGAGAATTCCACCCAGTTCCCCCGGCGTTGGGCCCGATGAAATGTGCCTCTGGGTCCTGTGGGCAGAGCGTGACCCATGGCCGGCGCACGGCGGGATGGCTGGGGGTAGGCGCTTGCTCTGCTGGTGGGGAAATAAAGGGGCACCGGCCGCGAAGCTAAGAGCTGAAGAGCATTCTGGCTAGAGGAAGGATGGCACAGTGGTTAGAGCGCTAGCCTGTCAGCTGTCCAGGCCCAGCTCCCTGGGCGACCGTGGGCAAGTCACGCCGCCTCCGTGCCTCAGTTTCCCCATCTAGGACACGGGGATAACAGCACTGCGCTGCCTGAGGAGAACGACACTAAAGAGTGTGAGGCGCCCAGACACCACGATGACAGGGGCCAGAGAAACGGGGTATTGCTGGCAACTGCCATTTCGTGTTCACTGCGATTCGTCGCCATCCTCGAACCCCTCCCCGTCACACGGCAGCGCTGCTGTGCACCCCTAATCAGCGGCCGAGCCACCCCTCAGAGGTGGCTGCCCAGTTCCCACACTCCTTAGGACCGAGAGGCATTGCGTGAGCACGAGGCATGACCCATCGTTGTATCTTTAGCCTTCCGACTTTGGCCCAGATCCTTGACGGTACTGAGGTGTCTAATTCTCCTTGAAACCGAAAGGAGTGAGGCGCCTACGTCGCTTTGAAGATCTGGGCCCGTCTTGGGCAGGGCGACCTGCTCCGGAAGGGAACGATCGGCGAGCCCCCGAGCCCGACGGAGTCGAGAGGAACTGGTGAGTTCTCGGCCACGCTCTGACTCACTCAAAGACACAAATGGGATCAGCTCTGCCCGCCCACGCACGAGCCGCCTGCCGCGCTCGATCCCGATTAGCGCTAATGGCCTTTGTTTACAGATCAGGTAGCATATTCCGCCGGCGTTAAACCCATAAGCCTCTTGGAGATGGTATTTCCAAAGCCAATCCGGGGGGAACAACAGGCGTTAGCTGGAGATTTGTACCGCAAGCGAGGAAGTGGCAAGGAACCCGCTGTGTGGGAGGGGGGGGGGGTTCTGCACCCCTGGGTTGGGAGCCCAGATGCTAGTGAGGGACGCTGGTAAACGCGTTTTGGCTTCGGCTGGTCACGGGGCAACCCCTGAGCCAAGCGAAGCTGCCGACCCGGGCGCTGAGGGTCGCTAGGGGCTCACATGGCTGCTGGCGTTCGGACCAGGCTTCGGGACGCGGGGAGCGGGCGGCAGAGTCACGTGGCCAAGAGGGGCGACCCCAGTTTGAATTCTGGGCCCGGCTATGGGATTTGGGGTCCCCCCTTGCTGCCTGCTACACACACAGAGCTCCCCCTGGTGGGGCTGGGATGTCTGTACAGGGACATTGGCAACCGAGAATTATTCAGCACCGCATTGGCACTTTCAGGTCCCGCTGGGGGGGAATTCCCCACCCCCCGCGGGCAGGTTCTGTCCCCGATGTAAAGCCCTACCGTCGATGAGGGCCTGCGTCGCTTCATCATACGGGGGCATCTTCTCCTCCTCCTCCTCCGCTGTCTTGTCAGATGGCTGCTTGGGCGGGGGGACCTGAAGGGGAAGAGGGAAGTTGGACTGGGACCCTGGCTTGTTGCGGGCGGGGAAGAGGTTGCGGGGAGTCCCTGAATGGAAGGATGCGTGGAGCCCACGCTGGGAGCATGCAACCCTCTATTTCTATGCGAGGAAACGGCGGAACTCACTGCCACATGAGGAGCTCAGCAGGAGGACAAGAGGGGCTGGGTGTTTAGACGGAGAATGAGATTATCCAGAGGGAGAATGACCAAGGGTTCGGGAGGGTTAGAACCACCCCTGCCCCCGCCCCTCTGGGACAAGGACTGAGCTCCAATGGGGGTTCGGAGGAGCCTGTCCCTGGGGGCTGCTTATCCCACCACCACCGGGATTCTTGCTCCTTCCGCGGAGGCAGCTGGCCCTGGCTTACTGGAGACGGGATGCCAGGCTAGATGGGCCTGCCCCGGTCCAGTGATCCCAACGCTTCTGTGGGAGTCACTTGCACATCCCCTGGTGGACAGGGTCAGGGTAGACACAGGTGTGGAGTTGCAGGGATTTAGGAGCCTGAATCCTATCAGCTTCCTCATGCCCCTAATTCCCACAGGGGCTCGGGAGACCCCTGCAGGCTCGCAGGAAGGAGAGTCAAGCAGCCGGGATTGAATTGAGTGTCAGGGGCACGCAGGAAGCGTCACTCGTGGGGAGATTGCTGCAAGGACTGGGGTCTCCAGAGAGATCTGCCCCAGCTGGGCCAGGTCACAGCCCCTCCCCGCGCTACCTTCGGCTCCTCTTCGTTGCTCTCTTCATCGTCGCCCTCCTCCTCTTCCTCCTCCTCGTAGTCATCTTCGGGAGCCGGCTGCTCCGGGGACAGGTCCGGCTGGGGCTCGGGGGCCTCTTCTCTTGGGGCCTCGGGCAGGGGAGCGGCATCGGGCAGGCCCTGGAAGCACACGGTAGCCACAGGCCAGCGTCAGCGCAGCACCCGGCTGCCCCCCGACGCTGCCAAGCAGGGTCCCAGGGGAGACGGAGGGCCGGCCATTGGGGCTGGACTCCTGGGCTCTTTCCTGTCCCCAGCCTGGGGACTGAGCAGGGGGCAGTGATCAGCTTACAGAGCCACCACCCTGTTGCGGGGGTGTCATGTCCCCGCGCCGTGCCTCAGTTTCCCCATTTATGAGAGGGGCGGGTGACAAAAGGCTACAAGCCAGCACTGATTCCAGAGCTCAGAAGTTCATCCCATGGTGGCTCCCCCCACCCCCCGTCCCACCTGGTCTCCCCGAAGCACTGAAAAATGACTGCCCAATAAAACCAAGTGGCACACTTAGCGTAGGCCCTATCCAAACAGAGATACGCACGGGCAGCCCGTCAGAGCTCTAAGGCAGCAGAGTCTGGGAGTGGGAACGGGCCTGGTTCAATACCAGAGCGCAGAAGAGAGAGCTGTCTTCTGAATACAGCCAGAAATAATAATACTCAGTTCTTCTCCACCCAGGTCAGTGTCCCCATCCCCTCTCCAGGGAGAGAGTGTGGCCTAGTGGCTAAAGCACTGGACTGGGTCTCAGGAGGCCTGGATTCTATTCCTGGCTCTGCTGCTGGGCGTCCCTTGGGTGAGCCACTGCCCCGCTCCGTGCCTCGGTTTCCCCACCTGCACAATGCGGACAACGATCCTCAGCTACTTTGTGAAGCACTTTGAGCTCCACCGATGAAAAGCACGAGAGAAGAGCTAGGGAAACTGAGGCACCGATGGGGGAAGTGACTTGCACACCCAACTATCATCCCATCACCCTGCCAGGAGGCTTCATACCCAGACATCAATGCTGCCAGGGGCTCGCTATGTTATTCCAGACAGAGATGGAGGCAGAGGCCCCCTCGGAGAAGGGCCGGCCCCAGAGCACTGACCTCGGGCTTGTAGTTCTCCTTGATCGCAGCCCACACGGCGGCCTGGAAGCTGGAGGCGTCGGCCTGCAAGGCGTTCCCCAGAAGGGTCTGCAAGAGAAGCGTTGAGGCTGGAGTGCAGCGGGACACAGCGAGGTCTGTGGGACTCTCTGCCACTGGATGCCGCTGAGGCCAAGCGGAGGGCAGCACTCAAAACTAGACCGCGATACCGAGCACGTGGTGGCAGAGACGTGCCGGGAGAAGCGTGGAAGGGGCTACGCAGGCCCCGACTCCCACCCAGGAGCCGATCTCTAACTGGCAGCCGCCTCCCCAGGAGAGTTAAGCCAGGGTCGTCTCCTGCAGGGCTTCTTCCTCTGCAGCGGCTGAGCGGAGACGGGGCTAGCAGAGAGGCAGGCTGGGCTCGTGGTTAAAGCACCCAGGTGGGACTCCGGGCTCAGCCACTGTCTCCCTGGCTGACTTCTGAATCTCTCCGTGCCTCAGTTTCCCCACCGCCAAAGTGGGGACAATCATCCTTCCTTTTCCCTACCCTGCTGGGCAGGGTCTGTCTCCCCCTAGGGGTCTGTTCTGGGCCCCGCTCATTGGGGTCTCAGATCTGTGCTGCAGCTGACTCGATGGAGGGCCCCCCAGAGCTCGGTGTGGGGGGTGGAGCAGTCTGTGCAGTGCCTGGCACACCAGCAGCCCCCAGATCTCAGCTGTAGCCTCTAACTACCGTAATGCGCCTCGTAGATCACTCCCTGGGCCGACAGTTCCTATCCTCCTGCATGAGCAGCCTTCCAAAATTCCCCCGGGGAAGAGCCAATTTCTAGGGGCAAGATCCCATCCGGGGAGGGGGCCAGGACTGATGCATCCCAGCAAGGCAACATACGGACCTTCCCGCGCGCCCGTCATCTAGAGAGGACATCAGCCACGCCAGGGAATGCCACGCCCCCTGGCAACAAGCGCCCCCCCCCCCCGCCCCTCCAAAAACACCCTCAGTATGGGAGCAGCAAGGATGCCCCCCCCTCCCCAAACACCCTCAGTATGGGAGCAGCAAGGACACCTGCTTCTGAGCCATTACTGCCACCTGGTGGAGAACGGGAGGAACGGACGCCGGTGGCCACGCTCTGGTCCCTGGGGGGCAGTGGAACGGGGTTTTGGTGGGTTGGGGGCCAGGAGGGACCGAGTTGAATTTCTGCAGGTTTCATTGCGGCCACAGAAGCAACAGCAGTCCAAGCACAGGGTGGGGGAGGGTGGAGAAGCGTGGGTCCGTGGGGTGGATGGAGCTCTGCCTTTGTCATGGGATCAGCCACCTTCTTGGTAGCTGGGATTTCATCGCAAATGGGGCGGGGCTATGTGGGAAAGGGTCTCGTCCCAGGCAAACGTCCCTGGCTGGCCAGGGCTCGCTCTGGGGACAGGGGGCTCAGCACTGTTACATGCTGGTAGTGGGAGCTGTTAAGCAGTGGCGGCTGCCCACCCCAGAGGTGGCTGCATTTCAGTGCGAGGTGAAGCGATCCCTGGGTAGAGTTCACGAATCATCTGAGCATGGGATTCTATCCGGACGGGAGTGGGGTCTAGTTGGTTAGAGCAGGGGGGCTGGGAGTCAGGACTCCTGGGTTCTAGCCGCAGCTCTGGGAGGGGACTGGGGTCAGTGGTTAGAGCAGGGGGGCGGGGCTGGGATTCAGGGCTCTTTTCCCAGCTCTGTGAGCGGGCAGTGTCGGGCCACTGACTCTGCCAACTTGGTCAAGGCCCTTCCCTGCCTCAGTTTCCCTGTTGGTGAATGGAGGACGACCCTACCTGGAGGGTTAACATGAGACATGCTAAGAACTGTTTGGCACATCACTGCGCCTCCGTGCCCCGGGGAACGCCGCCCCCCTCCGCGCCCCGGGGAACGCCGCCCCCCGGGGAACACCATACCCCTCTGTCCCCCGGGGAACGCCGCCCCCCTCCGTGCCCCGGGGAACGCCGCCCCCCTCCATACCTGGGCTTCTGTTTCCGAGAGGGTCCCGTCTCCATCCACATCCAGCTCGGCGTGGGTCTGGAGCTCGGCCACCGACACCCTGCAGCCAGGAGAAGGGGGAGGGGACGGACCGGACAGGATGGGTGAGCCGGTGCCCTCTATGCAGAGGGCGGGTGTGGGGGCTCAAAGCCTCCAGCTGGCGAGGAGCCAAGCGGCTGCCCCACATGCCCATCTGCCAATCTCCTTTATGGCCTTGAAACAAACTGGGGGGGCAGGAGTGTCGTGCCCCCCATGATAGCTGGCACCTCCCCGTCCTGCGCCCCTCCCCGGCTGCTCAGTGTGGCCGGCTCCCCCCACCGCTCGGAGGCTGGGATTTGGCGCTGGCCTGTTGTTCCATCAGCACCGAGTCCCAGGCTGCCTGGCCGAACTGAGCTCCCTGGGCATCAGCCGAGCTCTCCCAGGGCAGGGGGGATCGCAGGCCGAGTCCGCGGGCATCTGCTGAGACCTGCAGAGGGGTCTGGGCTCAGCTTCACCCACTTCTGTGAGGGGCAAAGGCACCAGCCAGGCCAGTCCCCACTGAGGGCGCTGCTGGACCCCAACACCCCCCCCGGGCTCCGGGATACGCAGCAGGGAGCGCACACGCCGCCGGGGCCTGTCCTGGCTGGCCAGGGCTCGCTCCGGGGACAGGGGGCTCAGCACACGCCGCCGGGGCCTGTCCTGGCTGGCCAGGGCTCGCTCCGGGGACAGGGGGCTCAGCACACGCCGCCGGGGCCTGTCCTGGCTGGCCAGGGCTCGCTCCGGGGACAGGGGGCTCAGCACACGCCGCCGGGGCCTGTCCTGGCTGGCCAGGGCTCGCTCCGGGGACAGGGGGCTCAGCACACGCCGCCGGGGCCTGTCCTGGCTGGCCAGGGCTCGCTCCGGGGACAGGGGGCTCAGCACACGCCGCCGGGGCCTGTCCTGGCTGGCCAGGGCTCGCTCCGGGGACAGGGGGCTCAGCACACGCCGCCGGGGCCTGTCCTGGCTGGCCAGGGCTCGCTCCGGGGACAGGGGGCTCAGCACACGCCGCCGGGGCCTGTCCTGGCTGGCCAGGGCTCGCTCCGGGGACAGGGGGCTCAGCACACGCCGCCGGGGCCTGTCCTGGCTGGCCAGGGCTCGCTCCGGGGACAGGGGGCTCAGCACACGCCGCCGGGGCCTGTCCTGGCTGGCCAGGGCTCGCTCCGGGGACAGGGGGCTCAGCACACGCCGCCGGGGCCTGTCCTGGCTGGCCAGGGCTCGCTCCGGGGACAGGGGGGCTCAGCACACGCCGCCGGGGCCTGTCCTGGCTGGCCAGGGCTCGCTCCGGGGACAGGGGGGCTCAGCACACGCCGCCGGGGCCTGTCCTGGCTGGCCAGGGCTCGCTCCGGGGACAGGGGGCTCAGCACACGCCGCCGGGGCCTGTCCTGGCTGGCCAGGGCTCGCTCCGGGGACACGGGGCTCAGCACACGCCGCCGGGGCCTGTCCTGGCTGGCCAGGGCTCGCTCCGGGGACAGGGGGGCTCAGCACACGCCGCCGGGGCCTGTCCTGGCTGGCCAGGGCTCGCTCCGGGGACAGGGGGCTCAGCACACGCCGCCGGGGCCTGTCCTGGCTGGCCAGGGCTCGCTCCGGGGACAGGGGGCTCAGCACACGCCGCCGGGGCCTGTCCTGGCTGGCCAGGGCTCGCTCCGGGGACAGGGGGGCTCAGCACACGCCGCCGGGGCCTGTCCTGGCTGGCCAGGGCTCGCTCCGGGGACACGGGGGCTCAGCACACGCCGCCGGGGCCTGTCCTGGCTGGCCAGGGCTCGCTCCGGGGACAGGGGGCTCAGCACACGCTGCCGGGGCCTGTCCTGGCTGGCCAGGGCTCGCTCCGGGGACAGAGGGGCTCAGCACACATAGGCAGAGGGCGCTGCTCAGACGTCCCTTTGGCTGCTGGGATCCACCCTCCCAGCGAGACCCAGACTCACAGGCCGTCCCCGTCATCGTCCAGCTCCTGGAAGGCTTCGCTGGCTCGGGCCTGCTCCCGCGCCGCCGTCTCGGCCGCCTTCTGTTCTGTTTGGGAGCAGCCAGAGCTCGGGTTAGAGCGGGGACCTCGACCTCGAATCGCCACCAGAGCCACAGGAGGGGGAGTTCATTGGCCCGAGGGCCGCGTCACCGACACCTTCTCATAGAAAGGTACGACCCCCGGCCCCGCCCCTTCCATGAGGGCCTGTCCCTGCCCCCCCCATTCCAACCCCTTCCCCTAATCCCTGCCCTGGTCTCTCCTCCGCCGCTCCCCACTCCTCCCCCCTCCGTCCTGGAAAGCGCTAAGCGCCGCCAAACAGCTGTTTGGTGGCGGGAAGGGCCTGGAGGTAGGCAGAGGAGCAGGTACGAAACATGCTGGGGGTGGGGGACGCGGGTGAGGGGAGCTCGGCGGCCGCAGGAAATAACTCCGGGGGGGGGGGGGGAAGCTCGGCAGGAAATAACCCCGCAGACTGCGTGTTTGAGACACTGGGTTCGAGAATGGCGCTCCTGCCCAGCCTCCGCAGTGTCCCCGTTGGGGCCTCGCCATGCTGGGCACCGTGCTGACGTCAGGGAGCTGCGGCCCCGAGGGATCCAGTGACTTGCCCACATCACTGTGGGAGCCGAGAATGGAACCCGGATCCCCCGAGCCCCAGCCCAGGGTTCAGCCGCGTGGCCCCAGCTGGGACAATCCCGGAGCCCCCCTTGCTTGCCAACAGTGAGCCTGGCCCAGGAGTCCCTGCGAGAGGGACAAAGGGACAGCTCTGAATGAGCCGGAGCCCCCCACGGCTTCCAAATGCCCCCACCCGTCTCCCCACTAGACCCCGCTCCTCTCCCGGAGGAAGGCACAGAACCAGGGGCCAGGCAGGGGCCTCCCGGATCTAACCAGTCTGATGCACTCCCCAGGGAAAGGGGAGCCCGACTCCCGCCCTGGTGCTCTGCCCACTGGGCCACGCTGCCTCTTTCACAGCAGTGCTCCCAGTCCCACAGAGCCAGCCGGGCACCGTCCGCCTCCCCGAGTGCCCCACGGGGCAGGCACTGCCCTCCTACAGAGCCCTCTGCCTCCCCCAGTGCCCCACGGAGCAGGCACCGCCCTCCTACAGAGCCCTCTGCCTCCCCCAGTGCCCCACGGAGCAGGCACCGCCCTCCTACAGAGCCCTCTGCCTCCCTCAGTGCCCCACGGGGCAGGCACTGCCCTCCTACAGAGCCCTCTGCCTCCCCGAGTGCCCCACAGGGCAGGCACTGCCCTCCTACAGAGCCCTCTGCCTCCCCCAGTGCCCCACGGAGCAGGCACCGCCCTCCTACAGAGCCCTCTGCCTCCCCCAGTGCCCCACGGGGCAGGCACCGCCCTCCCCGTCTCCAGTCCCCCACGGAGCAGGCACTGCCCTCACCCTCCCACTTCTTCTGGTGAATCTCCTTGGCTTCTTTTTCTGGCTTCTCTGCTGTCTCCTTCCCCGATCTCAGCGTCTCCACTTGCTCCTCCAGAGACTTCTTCCCCTCCTGTAACTCAGCCAGCGTCCTCTGCACAGGGGGCAGGTGGTTAGGGAGCAGGTTGGCCCATCGCGCTCAGCGAGAGGGGTGGGGGTCGGGGAGCAGGCCGGGCCTGCCCCACTCAGCAGTCACCAAGCTGTGGCCCCTGCCCAGGTCAGGCCGCAGCTCCCCACTCCCCCCCTGGATTTACCCTCACCACCCGCTGCGGGGATCATCCGTTCCACACGCAGGGGACTGAGGCGCGGGGCGGGGGGGGAAATGCAGCGACTGGCCCAAGGTCGCCCAGCTGCTACTGAACCCAGGAGTCCTGATCCCCCGTCCGTCCCCTTCCCGGATCGAAACCTACACCACCCCCTCGCCCATGGCTGGGAGTAGAACCAACCAGCCCCCTCTCCCCTGGGCCACCCTGCCTCACCACGGCTACAGCCATGCTGCAGAGCCAGGCGGGACTGGCACAGACTAGGAACCCAGTCCGGGGGCGTTCCCAGATTACACTGACATGGGGCTGCCCGCCCACGTTACCCTCCCACCTTGCCTGTGGCATCAATGGACCCAAGCGAGCGGCACCGACGAGCACCCAAAGCTGCTCTGAGCTCCCTCCTCAGCAGCCGGGCCCCGGGCGTGCTCCATGCCCACGACCCGGCCGGACTCACCAGAGCCGGGAGCTGGCAGTGGCGGGACCCGGCCCCCAGTTCCCCAATCTCCTCACCTGCTTGTCTTCCCTGCCCTTGCTCGCTTCTTCAATCAGCACCTGCTTGAGCTGGAAGCCTTCCCTGGCCACTTCGGCCATCTGCGCCAGCGTCTCCCGCTCCTTCCGGCCCATCTCTCTGCACGGGGTGGGGGAGAGGAGAGAGGCCCCCGGATCAGCCAGCAGCAGCAGGGACTGAGCCTGGGACCGCTGGATCTAAGGGCATGAGCTCTTCTGCCGGAGGGAGAGACCCCAGGGCTGGTAGACTCAACCCGGTACGGGGGTGGCCCCTAGAGAGGGGCACCACGTGATCACAGGCTGTTAGCAGGTGCAGTGGAGGTCGGATGCCCCAGGCGGCAGCTGGCTACTGGGCTGGCGCAAGGACGGGCCAGCTAGGCAGGGATGAGCCTTCCCCGGTCAATTTTACGGTAACTCAACGGCAAGCAGAGCCCTCAAGGGGAAAGGCCCCATGTCCCATTCCCTGTCCCTGAGCCAGCCACTTCCCCGCCCCAGGGCCGGATCAGAGCTGGTGCCCCCTAGAGGGGAAAGGCCCCATGTCCCCCAAGCCACCCAATCCCCCTGGACAGGTCTGATCCCCATCCCGGGAGCCGCTCTTACTTGCAGGTGTTCTCGCAGACGAAGCCGCTGTTGTACTCGTCCGTGGCGTCGCAGCAATCTGAAAGCGAGACACCACCAGCCGTCACGGCCCTGCCCAGCGCCCCCAGGCGCTCTCAGGCAGAGCCCCCCCCTCCCCCCCGAACAGGGACGGCCCAGCTTACCACAGACGCCGTCGTTGACGCGGGAGGAGGGGATGTACTGCGGCCGGTAGCCGGCGTTGGTGCAGTGAAACCGGCCGGTGGGGCAAGCGGAGGTCCCTGAAAGAGACACAACAGCCCTGTTGGTTGGCAGAGCACAGACCCGCAGCGGGCAGCTGCCCAGTCTCCTCGCCCTCAGGGCCGGGCTTCACAGCGGACGTAGCCCGAGTCCCGTCTACACCCTCCCCGCCACCAGCGAGCGCAGCCTGCCAGCCCAACCACTCAGCAGATGGCTGCAGGGGGCTGGCAGGCCTCCAACGCCTTCCCAGGGCAGATTCTCCCCCAGTTCCCTGGGAAAGCACCCACAGAGCGGCTCGGCTATGGGGCGCGCTTAGTGCGGCCTCCGAGCGCAGAGGTAGCGAGGACACAGTGACACCAGGCTTATTTCCGAGCGTTGGAAGCGATCACCTGGTCTGTCCTCCTGGCCAGCAGAGACCAGAGACCGCCCCCCAGGACCGGCAGTGGGACTCAGACCCACGTATTTCAGACCTCCAGAAGCTAACCTGGGCCACGGGCAGAGACCAGGAGGGACCGAGGTGCCACCGACACCCCCGCGATGGCAGGGAATTGACTAGATGAGACGTGCCGAGCCACACTTGAGGGGATCAAATGACACCCCCCCAGTCCCCTCCCCCCTGCTTTGTGCCTCCCATCATGCCCCGTCCCCCCGCAGCTGCCTCATGTCCTCTCCCCGCATGTGCCCCCTGCTCTTTCAGGCAGGACCTGCCTTGGCAGGCACAGCCCCACGCCAACGCGGCAGCTCACAGCAGCGAGCGGCAGGGCGGGGCACGCTGCTGCCTTACCGGCGGGGGGCCCTCCGACCCGTCACCCACCTGGCTCGTCCGAGCCGTCCTGACAGTCGCAGTAATCGTCATTGACCCAGTCGAAGGCGATGGTCGAGGACCCGTCCAGGCAGGTGAACGGCTTCGATTCCTCGTAGAAGTGATGGTCTGGGAGGGAGAGACCCGGACACGTGACAGGGAAAGGGGGATCTGTGGAGATTCACCCCCAACCTCTCCCTCTCGGGGCCTGCGCTCCCTCCACACTCCACCCAATGGGCCTGCGGGAGCAGCGACCACTAGGCCAGCTTTCCAGCCACGCTGCCCAGGCGGCAACCAACCAGGGCTCCCCGAGGCTCAGCACTGGGTTGCTTCTTGGCTTCAGGCCCATGGCTCCAAGTACTAGGACACGCTGCCACCCATCAGCCCGGCTCATTAAGGAGGGCCGGCGCCTGGGTTCTATTCCCAGCTCTGGGAGGGGCCCGGGGTCTAGTGATTAAAGCCGGGGTGGAATTCTGGACTCCTGGGCTCTAGTCCGGGCTCTGACCCCGATTTCCCAGAATGACCTTGGGGGGTAAGCGCGCTCCTGCTCTGTGCCTCAGTTTCCCCATCTAGTTAAATATGCTAGATTATGGGGCCCAGAACATCCACGAAACTCGGAGCGCTCTAGCCAATGGTGGAGGTGCATGGGTGGATGCAGCGCTAGGAAGCGCTCTGCCCGAGATGACACAGGGGCATTTCCTTGAACTAGTCACGCCCCACAAGCACTTTTTAAAGGGCCAGGGACCCAATTCAGTAGGGGACTCTGTGACAGCTCCTGGTAACTCACTGGTCAAAGAGACACCCCGGGGTCGCTTCACCTCCACGGCAGAGACCAGGGCGCTCAGTACCGGCAGCAGCAGCGGCAGCAGCATGATTCACAGGAAGAGGAAGCAGATCCTGGTGGGGCGGGAAGAAAAGGGAGCCAGTGTAGCGAGTTGCTTCATCTGCACCCCTCCCCGGCGAGGGGGGCCTCACACCCTATGGAGGCCCCTGTAGGGCCATGCCTCTGGAGAGCCCAATACCTGCAGAGCCTGCACCGCCCTCCCCAGCTCCTTCCCCGCTGAGGGGCACAGTCCGCAGTGGGGCTGCTCTGGAGCCAGCCCCACTCCCGCGGAGTCCCCTATAGACCCAGCTCCCTCACCCAGGGAGGCCTCTATAGAAGAGCTCACCCCGCCCCCATCAGGGCCCCTATAGATCCCGCCCCTCCCTGCGGCCCCATAGATGCAGCCCAGCCATCCCCCAGGGGCCCCTATAGACATAGCTCAGCCCCTCCCGCGCTGAGGCCCCTATAGACATAGCTCAGCCCCTCCCGCGCTGAGGCCCCTATAGACCCACCCCTCCCTCCCCCCCGCTGAGGCCCCCATGGACCCAGCCCCGCTCTCTCCCATGGAGGCCCCTATAGAACGGAACTGACCCCCCCCATCAGGGCCCCTATAGCTGCAGCCCCCACTGAGGCCCCCACAAACCCAGCCCCGCCCCCCACCGGGCCCCTACAGACCCAGCCCCCCCCGTTACCCAAGGAAGGGGCGGAATCCCCGTGGAGAAGGGTCCAGGGTCCACGCCAGAGGAAGCGGAAGTGATCGGCGGCTCACATCCGCTTGCTGGCCCAGAAAAGGATGGAGGCGGGAGAGACAAAGGAAACGGCGTGTTCATGCCGCCATTTTGAGAGTGGCATTGCTAGCCCCCCGGCCCACTGGCAGGTGGCCATTTGGGATGTGGCGGAAGTATACTGACCCTCCCTCCCCTTCTAACCATTATGGTGTTGAATGCGCCGCGCTTTGGCGGCCACCTTGAATGTGGCGGAAGTCGTCCAGCCATTAATAGCAAGGGAGACCAGGGGAGGGGGAGAAGCGGATGTCTCCCAGTCTCCCCCTCCTCCACTGTATGGCGGCGGACTGGGGCAGCCGGGTTACCTGGCTCCCACACAGAGGGTCAGAGCCTGGTGACCTTCTTCCCATCAGGCCCCGCCGGACCCGCGCCCTGGCGGCCAATGGGAGGCTTTGTATCAGAGTTGGTTGCCATGGCGAGCTGGGCGGAAGATGTTGAATGGGGAGCAGGGCCTTGGAGGGGCACAGAGGCGGCTGCAGGGGAGCAGGGCAGGACCCGGTGGGGCTTGGGGCACTGAGGGGAGTGGAGCCATCTACGGGGACCAGGTGCTACCCCACCTCCCCTGGGGTGCCCCCTCCCTGCTGTAGGGTGCCCCTCATCTGCCCAGGGTGCCCCTCTCCCTGCTCAGGGTGCCCCCCATCTGCCCAGGGTGCCCCCCATCTGCCCAGGGTGCCCCCCATCTGCCCAGGGTGCCCCTCTCCCTGCCCAGGGTGCCCCCCATCTGCCCAGGGTGCCCCCCATCTGCCCTAGGGTGCTCCCTCTCCCTGCCCAGGGTGCCCCCCATCTGCCCAGGGTGCCCCCTCTCCCTGCCCAGGGTGCCCCCCATCTGCCCTAGGGTATCCCCTCTCCCTGCCCAGGGTGCCCCCCATCTGCCCCAGGGTGCCTCCTCTCCCTGCCCAGAGTGCCCCCATCTGCCCTAGGGTGCCCCCTCTCCCTGCCCAGAGTGCCCCCCATCTGCCCTAGGGTGCCCCCTCTCCCTGCCCAGGGTGCCCCCTCTCCCTGCCCAGAGTGCCCCCATCTGCCCTAGGGTACCCCCTCTCCCTGCCCAGGGTGCCCCCCATCTGCCCTAGGGTACCCCCTCTCCCTGCCCAGGGTGCCCCCCATCTGCCCAGGGTGCCCCTCTCCCTTCCCAGGGTGCCCCCATCTGCCCTAGGGTGGACCCTCTCCCTGCCCAGGGTGCTCCCCTGACAGCCCTAGTGTTCCTCTGTGTCTCGCCACCCTGCTCTCCAGCAGCTCCCTAGTGCCAGGGGGCTGCTGTCACCATGCCTGCAACGCTGGGCCCTGCCGGGGTGAAGCCCCCAGTCCACGAGCAGATCTCAGAGCTGCAGAATAAGATACAGCTCCTAGGTACGTAGCTGTTCCGCAGCAGCTTGCACCCACTGGGGAGGGGGGGGGTGTTTGTCCTGGAGGTGGGCAGGAGAGCAGGGCGGGGGTCAGCATTCAGAAGTGGGAGAGGTCACCATGTGTGGCTCTCCATCTGCATCAGTGCTTCCTTCTCAACTCAAGCAGCCCCAGCGTGCTGTTAACCCAGGTCACAGAGTGGGGTGGAGGGGGTTAAATTCTTCCCTCCAGCAACAGCTTCCTACACAGCCAAATCCAGCCCCAGGGGATGATGAGGAAGAATAATTCCTAGCTCTTGTATAGCGCTGTGATGAACTAGGACTGTTGTTAATGTTTTCCCTGAGTAATGTGTGGGTGCCTCGGTTTCCCTATGCAGTGCTTGAGTATCTAGGTGGTGGGACAAGGGTGCATGATTGTTACAGAGCCCCAGGGCAGGGGCCTGGACACAGAGAAGGGCCGACACTCTGTCTCCTAGCAACGGATGGCCCCGGCCCCTCCCCTGCAAATGTGAGAGCTGAAGTTGTTGGAACAAAGGGATCAGGTGACCTCCTGGCCCGGGAAGGAGACAAAGGGAGAGGAGGGGCTGGACAGTTTCAGTTTGGAGCTGGCTGGGGAACATGGAGGGAAGCGCAGACAGAGTCTGGCCTCCCTGCCCCCGTTTGGAGCTGTGGGGTAAAACGCAGGGAGCCCCAGGCTGGGGTCTAAGCTCCCTGCCCCCCGAAAAGGTCCGACTGAGGGGTCCTGGTTGTACTGATAAGCTCTGTTTGGACTGTCTTCCTGGCATCTCTAATAAACCTTCTGTTCTACTGACTGGCTGAGACTCCCAGTGAATCCGGGGAAGAGGGGTGCAGGGCCAGACTCCCCTATACTCCGTGACAAGTGCGTCTCACCCGTAGATCTGAAAGCGATTTACCAAGGCGGCCAATACCATTATCCCCATTTTACAGAAGGGGAAACTGAGACACAGAGCAGGGAAATTCGCAGAGCTGGGAATAGAACCCAGGTATCCTGAGTCCCAGTCCAGTGCTCTGGACTAGGAGTAGGTAGGGGCGGCGAGGAGAGCAGAGGTGCTTTACCCACACAGCCTTAGACCCGGGAACTCCCTGCCACTGGCTGGCACTGAGGCGCAGAACGGCAGGATTGGAAGAAGAACTGGCTATGGATAGGGCCCTACCAAATTCACGGTCCATTTTGGTCAATTTCACAGTCATAGGATTTTAAAAATTGTAAATGTCATGATTTCAGGGATTTAAATCTGAAATGTCACGGTGTCGTACAGTAATTGCAGGGGTCCTGACCCAAAAAGGAGTTCTGTGGGGTTGCAAGGTTATTATCGGGGGGCTGGAGTACTGCTTCCCTTACTTCTGCACGGCTGCCTGCAGAGCTGGGCCCTCAGTCAACAGCTGCCGCTCTCCGGACGCCCAGCTCTGAAGGCAGCAGCGAAGAAGTAAGGGTGGCCTGGTATGGTATTGCCACCCTTACGTCTGTGCCGCTGCTGGCGGGCTGCTGCCTTCAGAGCTGGGCGCCCGGCCAACAGTTGCTGCTCTCCGGCTGCCTAGCTCTGACGGCAAACCGTGTGACCCCTCTGCAACTCCCTTTTGGGGCAGGACCCCCGATTTGAGAAACTCTGGTCTCCCCCGTGAAATCTGGGTAGTATAGTGTAAAAGCACACAAAAGACCAGATTCCATGGTCCGTGATGTATTTTTCATGGCTGGGAATTTGGTAGGGCCCTAGCTATGGATAACAAGATCCAAGTTAGAACCGTTCATACTATCAGAGTATTGGAAGGGATAAACCCCAATGCTTCAGCCAGTCTTGAGCTATTGGAGACCAGATGGGACCGGCACACTAGCCCCCGTCTGCTGTTGCAGGGGGTTTCTTGTGCCTTCCTCTAAAGCTGTCTGCTCTCAGAGCCAGGTTAGCCTCGTATTTCCTGTGGATGTACCGCAGGTCTCCGAGCAAGTGACCCGCGTTCAGAGGGGCCTTCCATTTGGGTTCATAGAATCTCAGGGTTGGAAGGGACCTTAGGAGATCATCTAGTCCAACCCCCTGCTCAAAGCAGGACCAATCCCCAATTTTTGCCCCAGATCCCTAAATGGCCCCCTCAAGGATTGAACTCACAACCCTGGGTTTAGCAGGCCAATGCTCAAACCACTGAGCCATCACTCCCCCCACTGAGCTATCCCTCCCCCCTTTGGCTAGGGTTGCCTTTCTCTAGCTCAGTTGCAGGACATGTGGCTGCTAAGAGCCCTCTCGGGAGCAGGGGTCTTTGCTGGCACAGAGGGGAGAGCACCTCAGCAGTGTTCTGACCGCGCTAGCCCTTGCTTAGCGTGAGCGAGCCGAGGGGCTGAGAGGCAGTGGCCCAGCTGCCTGTCCTTGTTGGTAACGCCCCGCTTGGGGCTGTTTTGCACCCTTGGTAGAGGGCGACCGGAAAGCGTTCTATGAGAGCTCCCAGGCGACCATCAGGAAGAACAGGGACTCCATCCAGTGGCTGCGGCAGGAGAACAAAAAGCTGCACAAGAAGCTGTCGGCCATCGCGGCGGTGAGCAGCCCCCGGGGGTGGCAGGGCGCTCGGAGCCTGCGGCACGACACCATGTGTCGCCCTGCCCCCTTCAGGCTGTGCTTTGGTTGCCCGTGAGCGGGGGAGCAGCAGCCCCCCACTCAGAGACTTCTTCCAGTTCTTGGTGTGGTCCAGCGTTGAGGGATTTATGTGGGGCTGGGTGGGAGGTGTATGGGGCTGGGCGTGCGGTTTATGAGGGGGTGGCAGAGCGTATTAGGGTGTGCAGGTGCGGAAGACATGGGGTCGTGTGTGGGGGGGTGTGAGCATGAGGGTGTGTGGGGGTGTGAGTGTGAGGGTCTATGGGGGTGGGTGGGGGTTATTTTGGGGGTGTGCGTGGGGAATGTGAGCGTGAGGGTCTGTGGGGGGTGAGCATGAAGGTCTATGGGGGTGGGTGGGGGTGTAGGAGGGTGCAGGGGAGTGTACAGGGGTGTGCAGATGGGGAATATGTGTGAAGGTGGAGGGTGTATCAGGTACTGTATGTCATTAGGTGTATTACAGCTGTGCCTAGGGGCCCAAGCCATGGCCCAGGACCCCATTGTGCCAGGCGCTGTACATTATTTATTAGGTGTATTACGGTAGCACCTAGGTGCCCCAGTCATGGCCCAGGACCCTATTGTGCCAGGTGCTGTACATTATTTATTTGGTGTATTACGGTAGCGCTGAGGTGCCCCAGCCATGTCCCAGGATCCCATTGTGCCAGGCGCTGTACATTATTTATTAGGTGTATTACAGTAGCACCTAGGTGCCCCAGCCATGGCTCAGGAACCTATTGTGCCAGGTGCTGTACATTATTTATTAGGTGTATTACGGTAGCGCCGAGGCACCCCAGCCCTGGCCCAGGATCCCATTGTGCCAGGCGCTATACATTATTTATTCGGTGTATTATGGTAGCGCCGAGGCGCCCCAGCCCTGGCCCAGGATCCCATTGTGCCAGGCGCTGTACATTATTTATTAGGTGTATTATGGTAGCACCGAGGCGCCCCAGCCCTGGCCCAGGATCCCATTGTGCCAGGCGCTGTACATTATTTATTCGGTGTATTATGGTAGCGCCAAGGCGCCCCAGCCCTGGCCCAGGATCCCATTGTGCCAGGCGCTGTACATTATTTATTAGGTGTATTATGGTAGCACCGAGGCGCCCCAGCCCTGGCCCAGGATCCCATTGTGCCAGGCGCTGTACATTATTTATTCGGTGTATTATGGTAGCGCCGAGGCGCCCCAGCCCTGGCCCAGGATCCCATTGTGCCAGGCGCTGTACATTATTTATTAGGTGTATTACGGTAGCGCCGAGGCGCCCCAGCCATGGCCCAGAATCCCATTGTGCCAGGCGCTGTACATTATTTATTCGGTGTATTATGGTAGCGCCGAGGCGCCCCAGCCCTGGCCCAGGATCCCATTGTGCCAGGCGCTGTACATTATTTATTAGGTGTATTACGGTAGCGCCGAGGCGCCCCAGCCCTGGCCCAGGATCCCATTGTGCCAGGCACTGCACAACCACAGAACAAAGAGACCGTCCCTGCCCCAAAGAGCTTCCAATCGAAGTATAAGACCGGAGCCGACAGGTGGCGACGGACAGACAGGCAGGTGGGGAGGCACAAGCAAACCGACAGCGCTGGTTAGCATGATGGGCCATGGGTGTAGCTCACCAGCCAGCTACCTGTGCTGGAGGATTTTCCAGAGCAGCGTTAGTGGCGCCCCCGTTTCTCTCCCCCCCAGCCGCAGGAAATAATGCAGGGGGGCCGCGGGGTGCTTGGCGGCCGCAGGAAATAATGCGGGGGAGGGGGGCGCAGGGTGCTTGGCGGCTGCAGGAAATAATGCGGGGGAGGGGGCGCAGGGTGCTTGGCGGCCGCAGGAAATAATGCGGGGGAGGGGGCGCAGGGTGCTTGGCGGCCGCAGGAAATAATGCGGGGGAGGGGGCGCAGGGTGCTTGGCGGCCGCAGGAAATAATGCGGGGGAGGGGGCGCAGGGTGCTTGGCGGCCGCAGGAAATAATGCGGGGGAGGGGGTGCAGGGTGCTTGGCGGCCGCAGGAAATAATGCGGGGTGGAGGGGGCGCGGGGTACTTGGCGGCCGCAGGAAATAATGTGGGGGGGAGGGGGCGCGGGGAGCTTGGCGGCTGCAGGAAATAATGCGGGGGGGGGAGGGGGGTGCTTGGCGGCCGCAGGAAATAATGCAGTGGGGGGAGGGGGCGTGGGGTGCCGCAGGAAATAATGCGGGGGGGGGTGCGGGGTACTTGGCGGCCGCAGGAAATAATGCAGTGGGGGGAGGGGGCGCGGGGAGCTTGGCGGCTGCAGGAAATAATGCGGGGGGGGAGGGAGGTGCTTGGCGGCCGCAGGAAATAATGCAGTGGGGGGAGGGGGCGCGGGGTGCTTGGCGGCCGCAGGAAATAATGCGGGGGGGGGGTGCGGGGTGCTTGGCGGCCGCAGGAAATAATGCGGGGGGGAGGGGGTGCTTGGCGGCCACAGGAAATAATGCGGGGGAGGGGGGCGCAGGGTGCTTGGCGGCTGCAGGAAATAATGCGGGGGAGGGGGCGCAGGGTGCTTGGCGGCCGCAGGAAATAATGCGGGGGAGGGGGCGCAGGGTGCTTGGCGGCCGCAGGAAATAATGCGGGGGAGGGGGCGCAGGGTGCTTGGCGGCCGCAGGAAATAATGCGGGGGAGGGGGCGCAGGGTGCTTGGCGGCCGCAGGAAATAATGCGGGGGAGGGGGCGCAGGGTGCTTGGCGGCCGCAGGAAATAATGCGGGGGAGGGGGTGCAGGGTGCTTGGCGGCCGCAGGAAATAATGCGGGGTGGAGGGGGCGCGGGGTACTTGGCGGCCGCAGGAAATAATGTGGGGGGGAGGGGGCGCGGGGAGCTTGGCGGCTGCAGGAAATAATGCGGGGGGGGGAGGGGGGTGCTTGGCGGCCGCAGGAAATAATGCAGTGGGGGGAGGGGGCGTGGGGTGCCGCAGGAAATAATGCGGGGGGGGTGCGGGGTACTTGGCGGCCGCAGGAAATAATGCAGTGGGGGGAGGGGGCGCGGGGAGCTTGGCGGCTGCAGGAAATAATGCGGGGGGGGAGGGAGGTGCTTGGCAGCCGCAGGAAATAATGCAGTGGGGGGAGGGGGCGCGGGGTGCTTGGCGGCCGCAGGAAATAATGCGGGGGGGGGGTGCGGGGTGCTTGGCGGCCGCAGGAAATAATGCGGGGGGGAGGGGGTGCTTGGCGGCCGCAGGAAATAATGCAGTGGGGGGGGTGCGGGGTGCTTGGCGGCCGCAGGAAATAATGCGGGGGGGGGGGCGCGGGGTGCTTGGCGGGCCACAGGAAATAACCCCGCGGGCCGCGTGTTTGAGAGCCCTGATCTAGGCTGAGCTCTGGAGGACGCAGGCCGCAGAACTGCCCTGAATGAACTCCTGTTAGAGCTGGAGACAAGAGGCAGCCGTGATTTAAAAACGGCCGGTGAGGGAGAGTCCCCCCCGGCCCCTGGCGAATGGCTCCCATGGGGTTAAAAATGTGCTACTTATTTCCAGTCCGAATTGGTCTAGCTGCAGCGGCAAGCCATTGGCTCTTGCTACGGCTTTGGCTGCTGGACTGGGGAGCTGCTCTGGTCATGTCGCTGCTCCCCACACAGGCACTTCCAAATCGGGATCACGCCACCCCTTAACTGTCGCTTTGTGGCACTGACCCCAGAGCCACAGACACCAGGAGCGCCATCAGGCAGGATTGCTGATCCTTTAATCGTCCTCGCGGCTCTTCTCTGAACCTCTCCCAGTGACCTAGATACGCTCTCGGGGTCCGGGATTGGCTTTGTGTTCTGTGCCTGTACAGCGCCTGGCACAACGGGGTCCTGGCCCATGCCTTGGGTGCTTAGGCGCTACCGTAATACACCTAATAAATAATGTACAGCGCCTGGCACAATGGGGTCCTGGCCCATGCCTTGGGTGCCTAGGTGCTACTGTAATACACCTAGTATAAGATACAGTGCTCAGCACAATGGGGCCCTGGCCCGTGACTGCCTTGCTAGGCTGCTACCACAATACAAACTGACAGCTCATTCCCACCCACCTTGTCTGCTTGGCGCTGGACCGAGGGACGGTGGGGGCAGGCGTGTCCAGGAATCGGGACGTCTGTTCCGCAGATCGATGTGCCTGGAAGTGTCACCTGGTAGGGGTGAGGCTGCCCGAGGAGCTCTGAGGGTGACAGCAGCCGTCTCTTCTTCTGCAGGGAGATGAACAAATCATTAAAGAGGTGTTCCGGGACCGGGCTGCCGAAAAGGCCTCGCTGAAAAATAAAAGTGGAGAGGTATGTGGGTGCTTTGTGCCATGCTGCGTGCCAGCCCGGCTGGTCAAGGCTACGGATGGACAGTCGCAAGGTTCACGTTTCTAGGAGGGAAAAAGAGAGAAATCAGGGGCATCAGCAGTGCATGGGGAGCCCAGGGCTGGGCTGGCTGGGGGCTGTGGGTCAGGAGTGAGGGGCACCGGCAGAGCAGTGTGTGGGGAGAGCCCAGGGCTGGGCTAGCTGGGGGCTGCGGGTCGGGAGTGAGGGGCACCGGCAGAGCAGTGTGTGGGGAGAGCCCAGGGCTGAGCTAGTGGGGGGCTGCGGGTTGGGATTGAGGGGCACCGGCAGAGCAGTGCCTGGGGAGCCCAGGGCTGGGCTGGCAGTGGGCTGTGGGTCGGGAGTGAGGGGCACCGGCAGAGCAGTGCATGGGGACCCTAGGGCTGGGATGGCAGGGGGCTGCGGGTCGGGATTGAGGGGCACCAGCAGAGCAGTGTGTGGGGAGAGCCCAGGACTGGGCTAACAGGGGGCTGTGGGTCGGGAGTGAGGGGCACCGGCAGAGCAGTATGTGGGGAGAGTCCAGGGCTGGGCTAGCGGGGGGCTGCGGGTTGGGATTGAGGGGCATCGGCAGAGCAGTGTGTGGGGAGCCCAGGGCTGGGCTAGCTGGGGGCTGCGGGTCGGGAGTGAGGGGCACCTGCAGAGCAGTGTGTGGGGAGAGCCCAGGGCTGGGTTAGCTGGGGGCTGCGGGTCGGGAGTGAGGAGCACCGGCAGAGCAGTATGGGTGGGGTGATTTCAGCGGGAGCAGAGCTGCGGCCCGGAAAACACCGCCCTGTCCGATTGGCCCCTTCCCTCCTCTCTCCTCCCGAGGGCGCCATCGAGTTCATCAACCACCGACTCTGCGAGAAGATCAACCGGCTGAACGACCTGAAGCACCAGGTGGAGGTGAGGAAGCGGCGGCTGGAGGAGCTGCAGCTGCAGCATGACTCCAAGGTGCAGGAGGCCCGGCCGGCGCTGGAGGACGGGGATGTGGAGGCAGCCAAGGTGAGAGGGGGGGTTTCGGGGGGCGGGGGCTCACACCGACCCCGGCACAGCACTCGCCCTCTCAGCCCCTAGCGCGTCAACCGGAGCGGGAGGTTCATTTCTGTGCGTACTGTGATTTATTAGGTGTATTACGGTAGTGCCCGGGCCTTGGCCCTGGAGCCCAGTGTGCCAGGTGCTGTACACAAATAGTAGGTGTATTACGGTATCTCTGGCCTGGCTACTGCTCAGAGTGTGGGGCAAGGAGGGTTTGGAGCACCAGCTGCTGCCCCATTGGGTAGGGAGGCGGATCAGCCCGGGGAAGTCGCAAACAATTGGCCACTTTGTTGGCTGGGCAGCTGGTGCCCTTGGGCGCTGGCCATTCTGCTGACCGCTAACCTCTCCCTGTGTCCTTGGGCTCCCCTTGTCTCCCTCCCCCCGATGTCTCTCGTGTGATACCGGGGAGGCAGCGTGGCCTAGCGGATAGGCAGCTCTCCTCTCTGAGTAGCAAACTCAGAAACCTGGGACACAAATCAGCCACTGGAGGGAGACGGCGCCCCGCGCTGCTGTCATGGGCCCGCCCCGGTTCTCAGGGTCAGAATCTCTGGCCCTGTTCACGGGTGGGGAAACTGAGGCACGCCCCCCCCCCCGGAGCGGGGATGTGGCTGAGCTGGGACTAGAACCCTGCTCTCTGGAATTCCAGACCAGAGCCTCCTTCCCATGAGCCCGAGAGGGACAAGGGAAGCCAACCCCCTGCCCCCTTCCCCACGCAAGCACGAATCATTTGCTGCCGTGAGTAGGCACTGGCAGCAGGAAGGGGGCATAAGAAGGTGCCGTTCCTGCCCCTCCTGCCGTGCTGAGAGCCGCCCGCCCTCCCCCAGGCTGCCTGGTGTCTGGCGAGATCACGGCTTCTCTGTTTGCTAAATAAACGGCAGATGCGGCTGTTTCCAAAACACGGGGGGGATGAAACCGGCCCTGGCGCCCGGGGTTGCCCTGCAGCCGGCCCAGAGGCCGTGACAGGAGGGTGCCCTGGGCTCCGGGATGGGCACCAGGCAGTGCCGGAATCCCTTCGGCGCCGGTTCCTCCCCGCTGGCTGGCCGGGCTGCCTGCCGGGGCCGTAAGAGCCGGTGTCCTTTGAGGCACCGCTGGTCCCAGACAGCCCCGATCTGAGGGTTCGGTTCAGCCCACTCCGGGGACCAGGGGTCCTGGGAGGCAGGCCAAGGCCTCAGCCACCTGGGGAGGGCAAGGGGGGGCTCCCCCCAGCCTGATCCAAAGCCGGGGAGCCCCGGGGCCTGGTTCCCGCTGTGACCGGGTGGCTCATTCGGTGCCGTTCGTCTCCCCACCCAGACCCTGCGCAGGCTGGAGAACCGGCTGGAGAAAGCCCGGATGAAGGTGGAGGAGGCAGAGCATGTCACCGGCCTGTACCGCCAGCTCAAAGCTCACCTGCAGGTGGGGGCCGCCGCGGCGCGTGGGCTGGACCGAGAATCCCCTCCCCCCCGTCATCCCGCCCACCCCCTGAGCTTCCAGAGTCGGGGCCTACCCCCTCCCCCGGGCATTTCCCGCCTGCCACCTCCAGCGTGGGGATCCTGGCCGAGTTCCCCCCAGGGACCCGCAGGGTTGGGTCCAGGCGCCCTGGGGGCGGCTCCCATCCGGGCACGTCCCTGCCCTCGGGGGCACGGCGGGGAGGGGGGAGCTGACACTGTCGCCCCCCAGGAGCAGAGCTTGACGGCCGAGACCCAGCTGGACGCGCTGGAAGCTGAGATCCTGCGGCT
Organism: Chelydra serpentina; assembly: GCA_037349315.1. NCBI lineage: Eukaryota > Metazoa > Chordata > Testudines > Chelydridae > Chelydra > Chelydra serpentina. The sequence goes on from JBAIAC010000752.1 coordinate 40,626, forward strand.
GCACCACGAGCTCCATGCCCTGCAAGCGATGAACACGGAGGCCCAGGCCACGCGGGATGCCACCAGGGTATGGGCGGGGGACGGGGGCACCAGGGTGTGGACGGGGGCACCAGGGTGTGGGTGGGAGATGGGGGGCACCAGGGTGTGGGAGGGAGATGGTGGGTACCAGGGTGTGGGGGGGAGATGGGGGGCACCAGGGTGTGGGAGGGAGATGGTGGGTACCAGGGTGTGGGGGGGAGATGGGGGGCACCAGGGTGTAGGAGGGAGATGGCGGGTACCAGGGTGTGGGTGGGGAACTGCCAGAGGATGGAGGATTGGGAGGCCACCACCGCAGATCAGCCCCCTGGGGCGTGGAGGTGGTTTTTCCTCCATCCTGCAGCAGTTCAGGCCAGTGGGTCATTCTAGCCCAGTACCCAGCTCAGACCCGGGGCCTATCCCGGCCGGTACCCGCCTGCCCGCTCCGTCCCAGCTCAGACCCGGGGCCTATCCCGGCCGGTACCCGCCCGCCCACTCCGTCCCAGCTCAGACCAGGGGCCCCGTCCTGGCTGGTACCTGCCCGCCTGCTCCGTCCCAGCTCAGACCAGGGGCCCCGTCCTGGCCGGTACCTGCCCGCCCGCTCCGTCCCAGCTCAGACCCGGGGCCTATCCCGGCCGGTACCCGCCTGCCTGCTCCGTCCCAGCTCAGACCAGGGGCCCCGTCCTGGCCGGTACCTGCCCGCCCGCTCCGTCCCAGCTCAGACCCGGGGCCTATCCCGGCCGGTACCCGCCCGCCCGCTCCGTCCCAGCTCAGACCCGGGGCCTATCCTGGCCGGTACCCGCCCGCCCGCTCCGTCCCAGCTCACACCTGGGGGCTCGTCCCGGCCGATACCCGCCCGCCCGCTCCGTCCCAGCTCAGACCCAGGGCCTATCCCAGCCGGTGCCCACCCGCCCTGTCCTGGCCGGTACCCGCCCGCCCGCTCCGTCCCAGCTCAGACCCGGGGGCCCATCCCGGCCGGTACCCGCCTGCCTGCTCCGTCCCAGCTCAGACCCGGGGCCCCGTCCTGGCCGGTACCCGCCCACCCGCTCCGTCCCAGCTCAGACCCGGTGGCCCATCCCGGCCGGTACCCGCCTGCCTGCTCCGTCCCAGCTCAGACCCGGGGCCCCGTCCTGGCCGGTACCCGCCCGCCCGCTCCGTCCCAGCTCAGACCAGGGGCCCCGTCCTGGCCGGTACCCGCCCGCCCGCTCCGTCCCAGCTCAGACCAGGGGCCCCGTCCTGGCCGGTACCCGCCCGCCCGCTCTGTCCCAGCTCAGACCAGGGGCCCCGTCCTGGCCGGTACCCGCCCGCCCGCTCCGTCCCAGCTCAGATCTGGGGGCTTTGACCAGCAGCGTCTGCTGGACTGATCTTTGCCCCGCACCCCGGCTTTTCCTCTGGGGGCTGACCCGGCGTTAACTGCCCCCCGTCCAGGAACAGCTCCAGCTCCAAGAAGACAGTGTCTACCGGGACAGGTACATGTGGGAGCTGAAGCTGACGGAGCTGAAGAAGCAGGCAGAGGAGAGGAGGGCACAGAATGAGCGGGCGGAGAGACGGGTAAGGCCAGAGGGGTGGGTACGTGGCACCCACCCTGGACAGCAGCAGCTCCCCAGCTAAGCAGCCCGGCTCATAACTGTTAGCCCCACTCGCCTCCCAGAGTCCTGGCTCCGCCCCCTGCTCTAGCCACTAGCCCCCCTCCGCTCCCACCATCGCCCTGAAGCGGTGCCTCATGCCAGCCCTCCCCCCATCTCCGCCTCCTCCCCGTGTGTCTGCTCAGCTGTGGGCTGCAGGTGGTGGGGGATGGGGGGAGTTGCCATCTGCCTTGGATCCAGGGCCCCCCATAGGGGTTCACGTGAGACCCATCCAGGCCTGTCCCACTAATGGCACCGCTGGCAGCAATCCGGGCTTCCACTCCCTGTAGGGGGCAGGGGGAGTGCGGTCAGCATCCCCCCGCCCATGGCTGGCATGCCCCATCCCCATGTGGCCGGTAGTGGGCAGGGGGCAAGCCGACTGCGATCCTCCTGCCCACCCCCACCCGGCTGGCACGCCCCACCCCCACACGGCCGGTAGGGGACAGGGGGAGCACGGTCAGCATTCCCCACCCAGCCGGTGGAGGGCAGGGGTGTCTGCCCCTCTGCACCCCAGCTGATTTCACGCGGACTGGCCAAGCCGCTGCAGCCCCCGGTGGGATTTGAACCCAGGCCTGGTGGGCGAAGCGCCCTGGCCCAGGCCGGCCTGCGGGTGGCGAGCGCGCTGGGCGGGGGGGGCTCTGAGCGCCACGTCTCTCCCCAGGCCCTGCGGGAGCGCCTGCCCCTGACGGAGGACCTGCTGAGTGACGCCCAGCGCAACAGGGGCACCAGCCTCCGCGCCAGGCTGCTGCTGGGCATGGTGACGGCGGAGGAGACCTTCGAGAAGATCAAAATGGCCACCGGGGTCACCAACTCCAGGGTGAGAGGCTGAGGAGGGGTCTGCCCCCGGCACCGCCCCCAGGTCCCCGGCACTTCCCAGCCGGCCCAGCGGGGAAACCACCGCAGGCTCTAACCACTAGGGTACGCTCCCCTCCCAGAGTCCTGGCTCCCAGCCCCCTGCTCTAACCATTAGACGCCACTACCGCCCTGAGCCATGAACAGAACCCAGGAGTCCTGACTCTAACCTCTCCCCTCCCCATCTGGGGGGTAGCGAGGGGGCACCCTCTGGCCAGCCCCATGACCTCTCCCCAGCCCCGAGTCGCGCCCGGCCCCGGCTCCTCGCGAACGACCTGCCCATCATTCGCCCCGCGCCAGTCCCACGCCAGCGGGTGGGGGCGCCCCACTCAGAAATCACCCCCCAACCCAGGAGAGTTTGACCTTGGGCCTGTGGCCAGCGGGGCCCCACCCCCCAGCTCCCTGTCTCAGGGGAGGAGGGGCAGTGCCAGCTCCCAAGGTCCTTGGGAAGCAGGCCGGTCTCCTTCACGCCCGCCCCACGCCACTCACCCGGAGCCGCTGCCATGGCGACGGCGGGCTGACAGCCAGGCTATCTTGGTTATCGGCTTCCCCGGCCAGAGCCGGGGCGGGAAGAGCCGCGGGCGCTGCCCCCCTGCCTGGCACAGCGAGCTGCCCTTGTCTCACCCCGCACACCGATCCTCTTCGGGGGACAGCGCAGCATGGGCAGTGCCCTCCCCACGCCACCCCGCTGGAGGAGAGAACCAGGAGTCCTGGCTCCCAGCCCCCCCCCCCCATCTGCAGTAACCACTAGCCTCCGCTCCCCGCCCAGAGCTGGGGATAGAACCCAGGAGTCCTGGCTCCCAGCCCCCGCCCCCATCTGCAGTAACCACTAGCCTCCGCTCCCCGCCAGAGCTGGGGATAGAACCCAGGAGTCCTGGCTCCCAGCCCCCGCCCCACATCTGCAGTAACCACTAGCCTCCCATGCCTGCCCAGAGCTGGGGATAGAACCCAGGAGTCCTGGCTCCCAGCCCCCGCCCCCCATCTGCAGTAACCACTAGCCTCCCCTGCCTGCCCAGAGCTGGGGATAGAACCCAGGAGTCCTGGCTCCCAGCCCCGCTGCTCCTTTCCACCCTCCCCAGAGGTGGCTGCGTTTTGGCAGAGGGGGGTGGTGGGGGCCGGGCCGTGGCCCTGGGGGGCTCTAACCCCCCCCCCCCCCGGCAGGAGGTGGTGAGACGGTTCCTGGCCCAAGGAGACACCTTCCAGCAGCTAGAGCAGCTGACGACGCAGAACGAGGAGGCCCTGGTGCAGTTGCGGGAGGAGGAGGAGGTGCTGCAGGCCGAGCTGCAAGGCCTCACCTACTCGGGGGAGGCCCGGGTGACGGGGTGAGCTGCCAACCCCCCCCCACTGGTGTACGTGGGGTTAAGCATGGGGGGTGCTGGGTGGCAGGACTCCTGGGTTCTATCCCCAGCTCTGGGAGGGGAGCGGGGGCCCAGTGGTTAGAGCGGGGGTAGGGCTGGGAGCCAGGACTCCTGGGTTCTATTCCCAGCTCTGGGAGGGGAGTGGGGTCTAGTGGTTAGAGCAGGGGGGCTGGGAGTCAGGACTCCTGGGTTCTATCCCCAGCTCTGGGAGGGGAGCGGGGGCCAGTGGTTAGAGCGGGGGTAGGGCTGGGAGCAAGAGCTGCCCTGTATTGGCCGGCGCTAAGGGCGGGGAGCTCTCTATCCCTGCCCCGCCCCGGGGTAGGCAGTGCCCACCGCCCTGACGCCCGCCCTGCCCCCTGCCCAGGGCCCAGCGCCTGCTGGAGGAGCTGCGAGCTCACCTGCGCCAGGAGGAGACGCGGCGCGCCGCGGCCAAGGGGCAGCTGGACAAGGTGACGCGGGTGCTGCTGATGGCCAAGGCGGGCGTGGAGCACCTGGCCAGGAAGGTGCAGCACATCCCGCTGGTGAGCGAGCAAGCGGGCAGCCCCCTGGCGCAGCGCCCCCTGGGGCCACAGACCGACCCTGCAGTTTGTCCTCGCCCTGCACTGCCTGGTATGGCCACCAGGGGGCCCTTGGCCACGCCCTGGGCTAAACACAGGGGAAGGGGTTGGGGGGTCGCAGGCTGGCATGAACGCCGCTGGGATTGGGGGTCCGGATGCCTGGGTCCTATCCCCAGCTCTGCCATTGCCCTGTTGTCTGAGCTCGGGCGAGGCCCTGCCCGCGCTCGTGCCTCAGTTTCCCCCGTGCGGGGGCACTGTTACCCCCCCCAGGAGAGCGGGCGCTTTGCTGGGGCCCCGCCGGACGAGGCCGCCAGAGACTACGTGGTGGAGCTGCTGGCGGAGACGGAGGAGAAGCTGCTCAAGGTGCTGGCTGAGCTGAGCGACCAGGACCAGAGGGAGCTGCTGCAGAAAATCGCCGAGGAGGAGGTGGGCTTGGGGGGGGGGCTCCCCTTTTCACCCCCCCCAGGCAGCCCCGCCTGCTGGAGCTGCCCCCCACCCCGCCAGGCCCATCAGCACTAACGCTGCCCTCTCTCGCAGTTCCACGCTAACCTGGAGGGGCGCCTGCCCAGCACCAACGTCCGGGTGAAGGTGCCCGTCGCCCAGAAGCAGGACATGTACTATGGTGAGTGGGGGGGGGGGGCGTCCCTCCAGGCTGGAGGCGGCGGAGGGGCACGTGGGGGGGAGATGTGGAGTGGGGGGGCTGGGAGGGGGGCTATGGGGCTGAGGGGAGCTGGCAAGGTTGGGGGCGGGTGTGGGTGCGGGGGCGAGGCTTGCAGGCAGCGCTGGGCGTGGGGCGGGCAGCGGCCGCTCTGCTCCCCCCCAGCCCGCGCCCCCCGTCTCTGCCCCCAGACGAGGAAGACAGCGGGGACGAGGGCGACGTGGTGACGCGAGCCGCCCTCAAGCGCCAGTCGCAGCAGATCATCGAAGCCAAGACCAAGCGCCGCAACCGCCCCAAGAAGAAGGAGGGGAAGCCGTAGCCAGCCTGGGCGGGGGCAGCCCTGGGGGGGCTCGGAGCTCGGTCCCCCCCCCCAAGGCAGGGCCGCTGCTCGGGTATTAAAGGCCCAGCTGGCCCCAGCCCAGGGGTCTTGACTGGTGCCCCCGAGAGCCGGCGCTGGGTGCCCTAGGCCCTGCCGGCTCAGCCCTGACCCCAGCAACCCCCCATATCGGTCGGGGGCCCAGGGTTAGTGGGGCAGCATGGAGGATGGGGAGCAGCCCCACAGCGCCCCCCTCAGGCCGGGGAGCAAGCGCGCCTGCTGCCCCAGGGCTCCCTGGGGCTGGGCCCCTCCCTCCCCCGCCTTAGGGGAGAAAGCGTTCCCCTGCCCCCCCGCCCCAACCCCCCCCCCCCGCAGGCAGTGGGTGAATCGTGCCCCCCAGCCTGGGCCTCTCGCGCTCCCTGCTGCCTCTGAGCGGCTGCCCCAGAGCTTCCCCCCTCCGCACTGGGACCCCCAAGTATCCCTCCCGATGACCCCCGCCTGTGCCGTGTGTGATTCAATAAAGCCGCTCGGGCGGAGCAGCCCCTGGTTTGGTGCAGTGTGATGGGCATCCCTCCCCCGTGGGGCCAGGGGGCAGCCAGGGGCACGGGGCACTCGGCATGGCTGGCACCCCCTAGCGCCGCCCTGGGGCCAGCGCTGACTGCCAGGGGAGAGCGCCCCCTGCTGAATCCTTACCCCACAGCACAGCGCCCCCTAGTGCCGCCCTGGGGCCAGCGCTGACCGTCAGGGGAGAGCGCCCCCTGCTGAGCCCTCACCCCACAGCACAGCGCCCCCTAGCGCTGCCCTGGGGCCAGCGCTGACCGTCAGGGGAGAGCGCCCCCTGCTGAGCCCCCACCGCACAGCGCCCCCTAGCGGTGCCCTGGGGCCAGCGCTGACCGTCAGGGGAGAGCGCCCCCTGCTGAGCCCCCGCCCCACAGCACAGCGCCCCCTAGCGCCGCCCTGCGGCTAATTGCAGAAACCAGGAGCCCCCCTCTTGGCTGCAGCCCCTGCATGCCCCAGAGGGGGCGCTAGCGGCAAAGATTTGCTTCCCACTGGGCTCTGCTTCACCCCAGGAGCCTGAATCTCCATCCCGGCAACAGGCTCTGCTCCCAGAGAGCCACCGTGCCCCGCTACCCACCCCCCCTTGGCCACCGCCGGCCCCCTTTGCAATCCCATGCCTCAGTTTCCCCCCATCAGACGGGGGCTTGTAACTGCTCCTCTCTGAGGCGGCTCCGCCCCCGGCTCCGTGCTGCTGGGCGAGGGTCCCTAGGAGCGGGGCCTTTGCCAATGCTCCATGCGCCGCATGCAGGGGGGCAGGGATTGTCCCAACCCCGGAGCAGAGCTGATGGGGGCACAGGGGCAGCAAGGGGTCCCCCCTGGGGCTGCTGGAATGGAACGTCCCCCTCCAGCTGCGGGGGCCAGCCTGCTGTACCCCCAAATCATCCCAGTGCCCCCCAGGAGAGGCTGGCGAGTGGGATCACGGGAGCGGGTCCCCCGCCAGGCAGCGAGCGGCACTGGGCCATGGCCCCTCCTGCCACGGCTCAGCCCGCGGGCCCCAGAAACTCCCCCCGGGCCCCCCGTCCGGACTCCCAGAGCTGTGACCCCCGGGGGGCATCTGCTCCCGGGCCAGCGGAACCTCACCGCTCCCCCCAACTGTTCAGGGTCGAGTGCAGAGCTGGACTCCCCGCCCCCGGCACAGCCCTGGCGGTGCCCCTCAATCCTGACCCGCAGCCCCTCCTACCCCACCCCTGGGGCCCATTCCCCTGCCCCACAGCCCTGGCGGTACCCCTCAATCCTGACCCGCAGCCCCTCCTACCCCACCCCTGGGGCCCATTCCCCTGCCCCACAGCCCTGGCGGTGCCCCTCAATCCTGACCCGCAGCCCCTCCTACCCCACCCCTGGGGCCCATTCCCCTGCCCCACAGCCCTGGCGGTGCCCCTCAATCCTAACCCGCAGCCCCTCCTACCCCACCCCTGGGGCCCATTCCCCTGCCCCACAGCCCTGGCGGTACCCCTCAATCCTGACCCACAGCCCCTCCTACCCCACCCTGGGGCCCATTCCCCTGCCCCACAGCCCTGGCGGTACCCCTCAATCCTGACCCACAGCCCCTCCTACCCCACCCTGGGGCCCATTCCTCTGCCCCACAGCCCTGGCGGTACCCCTCAATCCTGACCCGCAGCCCCTCCTACCCCACCCCTGGGGCCGATTCCCCTGCCCCACAGCCCTGGCGGTGCCCCTCAATCCTGACCCGCAGCCCCTCCTACCCCACCCCTGGGGCCCATTCCCCCTGCCCCACAGCCCTGGCGGTACCCCTCAATCCTGACCCACAGCCCCTCCTACCCCACCCCTGGGGCCCATTCCCCTGCCCCACAGCCCTGGCGGTGCCCTCAATCCTAACCCACAGCCCCTCCTACCCCACTCCTGGGGCCCATTCCCCTGCCCCACAGCCCTGGCGGTGCCCCTCAATCCTGACCCGCAGCCCCTCCTACCCCACCCCTGGGGCCCATTCCCCTGCCCCACAGCCCTGTCGGTGCCCCTCAATCCTGACCCGCAGCCCCTCCTACCCCACCCCTGGGGCCCATTCCCCTGCCCCACAGCCCTGGCGGTGCCCCTCAATCCTGACCCGCAGCCCCTGCTACCCCACCCCCTGGGACCCATCCCCTGCCCCACAGCCCTGGCGGTGCCCCTCAATCCTGACCCGCAGCCCCTCCTACCCCACCCCTGGGGCCCATTCCCCTGCCCCACAGCCCTGGCGGTGCCCCTCAATCCTGACCCGCAGCCCCTCCTACCCCACCCCTGGGGCCCATTCCCCTGCCCACAGCCCTGCTAGTGCCGCTCAATCCTGGAGCCGGGGCCGGAGGCGAGATGGGGCCAGTGGATTTTCAGCTGGGAGACCTGCCCGTGTCCTGCCCCAACCCCTGTTGTAACCCGGGAGAGAACCCAGGAGTCCTGTCCCCCACCCCCCGACTTTGCCCAGCCTGTCCCCCCTCCTGGCTGGGCAGACCCCCGCTCTCAGGTCCCCCTGGCTGCCCCCCTCCAGGGGGCTGAGCCTGTAACACTGGGCACCCCCCAGCCACACCCCCCAACTCTCCCCCCCCCCCCCGGGGGGCGGCTGGGTCCCAGGGCCCGGACTCCAGGGCCCAGACGCTCCCTGCGTTGCTCTCCCGCCCCCCTTGGACTGGGGGAGGGGCCCCTTGAGGCCAAGCTGCGCTGCCCCCCCGCCCAGCCCCTCCCGTGGCCCGGCCCCTCCCCGCCCCGCGGCTGCAGCCGAGAGACCTTCCCGGCGCCGCCGAGTCAAGGGCGGACGCCGCGATCCGGTCCCGGAGCTCCCCCCATGGTAACGCCGCGCCGGGGACTCGAACCTCCGAGCGGAGACATCGGCCCTGGGGGGTCGGGCCCTGGCTGGGCTGCGGGCGGGGGGCGCTGGGTGGGAAGGGGCCGTTGGATGCCCGGGGGGGGAGGTGGCACTGGGTCCCAGGGGGATGGGAAAAGGGGCGCTGGGTGCCCGGGGGGGATAAGGGGGCGCTGGGTGCCCAAGGGGGGAGGAGGGACTCTGGGTGCCCGGGGGGGCCGATGGGTGCCCATGGGGGTGGGAAGGGGGGCGCTGGGTGCCCGGGGGGGATAAGGGGGCGCTGGGTGCCCGGGGGGGGGCCGATGGGTGCCCATGGGGGTGGGAAGGGGGCATTGGGTGCCCGGGGGGGATAAGGGGGCGCTGGGTGCCCAAGGGGGGTGGAGGGACTCTGGGTGCCCGGGGGGGCCGATGGGTGCCCATGGGGGTGGAAGGGGGGCGTTGGGTGCCCGGGGGGGGGGAAGAGGACACTGGGTGCCAGGGGGATGGGAAGGGGGGCTCTGGGTGCCCAGGGGGGATAAGGGGGCGCTGGGTGCCCAAGGGGGGAGGAGGGACGATGGGTGCCCGGGGTGGCCGATGGGTGCCCATGGGGGTGGGAAGGGGGGCGCTGAGTGCCCAGGGTGGATAAGGGGGCGCTGGGGTGCCCAAGGGGGGAGGAGGGACGCTGGGTGCCCAGGGGGGCCGATGGGTGCCCATGGGGGTGGGAAGGGGGGCGCTGAGTGCCCAGGGGGGATAAGGGGGCGCTGGGTGCCCATTGGGAGAGGAGGGACACTGGGTGCCCGGGGGGCCGATGGGTGCCCATGGGGGTGGGAAGGGGGGCGCTGAGTGCCCAGGGGGGATAAGGGGACACTGGGTGCCCAAGGGGGGAGGAGGGACGCTGGGTGCCCGGGGGGGCCGATGGGTGCCCATGGGGGTGGGAAGGGGGCATTGGGTGCCCGGGGGGGATAAGGGGGCGCTGGGTGCCCAAGGGGGGAGGAGGGACGCTGGGTGCCTGGGGGGCCGATGGGTGCCCATGGGGGTGAGAAGGGGGGCGCTGAGTGCCCAGGGGGGATAAGGGGGCGCTGGGTGCCCAAGGGGGGAGGAGGGACGCTGGGTGCCCGGGGGGGCCGATGGGTGCCCATGGGGGTGGGAAGGGGGGCGCTGGGTGCCCGGGGGGGGATAAGGGGGCGCTGGGTGCCCAAGGGGTGAGGAGGGATGCTGGGTGCCCGGGGGGGCCGATGGGTGCCCATGGGGGTGGGAAGGGGGGCGCTGGGTGCCCGGGGGGGGATAAGGGGGCGCTCGGTGCCCATTGGGAGAGGGGGCACTTTGTGTCCAGGTGGCCCCTGCCCTGCCAGGGCCCAGGTTGAGACCCCCTCCGCTCCGCGGGGCACCGAACGGGCAGGGTGGGGTGGGGGCAGCTTGGGGCACTGGAGAACCTCACCCCCCACAGGGATCAGGGTGCCGGACACCAGCCCACATCCCCGAGCTGGGGGCGGAGAACGTGACTTGTGGCCACTGGGGTGTCAGCCCCCCCCCACCCCCTGCCACCAGCTGGGGTTGGGGGCAGGGCCCCTCGTGGCGCTGGGGGAGGCTGACCCTGCGGAACCGGTTGGGCGGCTCCACTGCAGCTCCTTGAGCCAGGGAGGGGGGAAATATGGGGGGAGGGAAATGGGGCTGTTCAGAGCCCCAGAGCGCGCAGCCCCTCCTCCGGTGGGGGTGGGAGTCCAGACTTCCGAGTTCTCGTCTATTCCAAAGCTGCGTTGTGCCTCAGTTTCTCCATCTGTTCTGTAGGGATGTGGATTCAGCACCTCCCTGTAGAGGGGGGGGGGGCAGGTGCTGCTGTGCACAGGTGGA